>DWME01006824.1:0-13215 GCA_018244795.1 Parelbella ahira ahira
AATTTTATTATAATTTTAGTTTGAGGCGATGCATTATGATTGATTGTTCGATCTTCTACGACTGTAATATAATCTATGTCATTATAAATTATTTTCTAGCTTGTAGTTCGTTTAGCAATAAAAGCGTGTTTTTTTAATTTTTTTTTAAACTATTATTTATTTGTCTTAAGGAAGAACTATATACTAAAACATTTTTTGTACGAGTTTAAGAAGAGCTAAAGCACCATCTAGTATCTTAGGGGAAAAAATAAAGGAAACATTTTAGTTATCAAGACTGTTGCGCAAGAACCCTTTAGTTTTGCCTGAATAAAATTCCCCAAATCACTCACAGGTCCATAGATTTTGTCCATGGAATATTTTGTCTTATTATTATATTTTATTTATTCACAAACATTCAAGCATTAAATTGTAATTTTACATATATATTAATATCCACAGGATTGAGGCTGTTCTTGTAGTGTTCAAGTAGTATGTCCGAAGTATTATAAAAGAAATTATACATTCAATAATTATTTATCTACCTTAATAACTTGAAAAAAAATTAGAAAACAAATTATGTTTATCTAGTTTGATATTATTGGCTGCCGGTAAATGAATAACCAATAACCTTTTATAAATATTCTTTTCAAACAGTTGCCAACAAATATAATTTTTTGTGTGTATTTTGAATGCTACAGCAAACTCTTATTACACTTCATGTTCTGTGAGGTATCTACAACAAAATAGATTTAAAAAAGTATTATTTAATACAATATTTGTTTCCAGGCTGGGTAATAAATGAACGCGATCTCGAAATCCGGGAGAATATTGGTAAGGGCGAGTTTGGAGACGTAATGTTGGGCATATTAAATGGCTCACAGAAGGTGGCAGTCAAGATATTGAAGGATGGGGAAGCCGCTAGCAAATTCCGCGCAGAAGCCAGTGTTATGGCGTAAGTGAAATTATTCTTTTATTTGTGTGTAATATTATTATTATTATAAGTCGATACAAAATATTGTACAAAAGTCTATGTTGCTTGTTGCTTGCACGTTATAATTCTCAAGGCAGTTTCAAGAAGTGTCTCTTATCTTTAATAGCGTAGTAAAAGATTACGGTATTTAAACATGAGCTAATGGTGATGAAATAAAAGAGGAAATTTATGGACACCGCGGCGCATGGCAGGTCCCTGAAGCACGAGAATCTGGTGCGGCTGCTAGGCTGGGTGGTGTTCAGCGCCAACGGCAGCACGTGCATCGTGACGGAGCATTGCGCGCAGGGCTCGCTGCTGGACTACCTACGCAGCCGCGGCCGCCACTACGTCACGCAGCTCAACCAGATCAACTTCGCCTAGTGAGTGCCCCCTAGCTACTTCATGATCATTAATACACCTTCACCACTGGCCCATTCTATGGTTATAAATTGATCAAGTAATATATTTATACTTGGGATGCACCTAAAAATCAGCTCATGTTCAAATCTTATTCTTAAAATTACGGATTTCTGTACAGTCAATATTCAGAGTCAAATTTTATTGCAAATATAAGCTAAGCTACCTTTCACTTAAATGTTTACGCAGTTTTTAAAATACGTGCACCTTTCGTACTATTTTCGTAGGTGAAGTTTTCTTTTATTATAAACAAGAGAAAGTCACCGACAGTATAACGTGAACGTTTCCATGGCGTAGCGACGCGTGCTGTGGCATGGAGTACCTGGAGCGGCAGCGCGTGGTGCACCGTGACCTGGCGGCGCGCAACGTGCTCATTTCGGCCGAGGGCGCCGCTAAGGTAGCCGACTTCGGCCTGGCGCGCTGCGACGCCGCGCCCGACGACCCCGCCGATGCGCTGCGCGTGCAGGCCAAGCTGCCCATCAAGTGGACCGCGCCCGAGGCGCTCAAGCACAACGTCAGTGCAACCCCTCATCGAAATTTCTCTCCGTCCCTTGTTGGAACAGTCTCTTCTTTGAAATAAAACGTTTTTAGGTCATAATCTATAACTATGTATAAAATTGTAGAGCGTGAAGATTTGCTCACGAAGTTTTCTTTTGCTAAAGCTTTGTATTCTTAAAAAGTCAAATCTAAACCATTTGACTAACAATCCATTACAAAACATACGATGTCACATAATAATTTACCTCTGCATTAATTTCACTTTTGCTAAACTAAATTAAATTAGTTATTCTTTTAACCGTATTTACGAGTATGATTGATTACTTACAAGGGTACAAATACTTTTTTTGGGTCGTCATTTACTGAAACATATTTTATAAAAGACATGAAGCAGTTACCTTTTCTTCTTTGCAGAAATTTTCAAATAAGTCTGACATGTGGAGTTTTGGTATACTTCTATGGGAGATCTACTCGTTCGGAAGGGTACCATATCCCAGAATCGTAAGTTATTCGTACACATTCTGTCACGTAATGATATTTGTAAGGAATGTATATAAGGGAATCGATCAGAGTTCCATATTACATATGTGGAATGTTAGAAATATAAATGTACAAATTATCGGGTGGTGGTAACAGCCGCTGGCGGACGTGGTGCGGCACGTGGAGCGCGGCTACCGCATGGAGGCGCCGGAGGGCTGCCCGGCCGGCCCCTACGACGTGATGCGCGCGGCGTGGCACGCAGACCCCGCGCAGCGCCCCACCTTCGCGCACACGCGCCGCACGCTCGCCGCCATCCGCGACGTCACGCTGCGCGATGCGCCCGCGCACCCGCACCCGCAGCAGCACCCCCAGCAGCACCCGCAGCAACACCCGCAGCAACACCAGGTAACAACCTCTAGATGAACATTCTTTAAAACTGATTCATTCGGGTTACGCATTACTACACAGTACATAAATACTACATACTGTATAATAATATAAATATACTGTACATCAATACAGACTGCAAAGTTACAACAGATAAAAAACAGATGTTTCCTTCTTTCATAAAATAAACTCCCGATTCTGCCAGCTGTACCAGCCAATATATACAATTTTTTTTCTTTCAGTGAAAACTATACATATGGAAGACACAACTAAACGGTATATTTTAAAATGGATAGAAGCCACAGTAAATATGCAAGATGTATTTTGTATAAAAATTATTTGATTTCCATGTAAGTACTAAATTATTTTCATAAAGTTTAAAGACACTCCCTCGCTTAAGAAGTAACCCTAATATAATATAAAAAAGTATATAAATTTGGTGTGTTACAAAGAAAATCTTATCCGATATTGTATATAATTTTATGTTGTTTTTTATTACAGGGCTTTTAGTGGCAGGTTGTAAATGTAGAAAAATATCCACAAGATTGTAATTTAACATTATTAAAAATTATAATTGTCAAAGGTTCACTTTTCATTTATAAATTTAGTATTATTATTTACTACATGGTGTTATATCGTTTTCACTAAAAGCCCAATGTAATCTTAAAGGCCTAACCTAATCCATTGTTCTAGAATATTCTTGTAAGATTCCACACTTATGACTACCGTATGTCGGTACTATGGTACTGTCTAGTCAAAATAATTTTTGTAGTGTTGTTTGTATCATAATAATATCCCATTTATTTAAATCATAATGGTGACTGAACTATATTTTAACATGATAAAACCTTTTATCTCTTTTTAATTTTTATAGAATAAATAAAAATAGTGATGGAAACTATAAAATAATTTTCTGATGTATTTTGATAAATGAGCAATTTTATGTAGTTTCATTCCTTTATGATATTAGCAGTTAAAGTCTGATATAAAAGGTTTTTGTGCATTTTCTAGCTAATCTGCATTATATTGATGTGATAGATTAGTATTCACACTTTATGTCGTAGAGTGAGGCGTGCTTAGTCATAAAAAACGAGTTGCATTCGACAACTCCAGGTTGTGTGCTAAAATGTAGTTAGTAGGTATTTGTTCATTGTGCGAAGTATTGAATTTAAAGAAATTAATGTAATTAATGTTGGTCTATGATATTGTATCAGTGGCTGGTTCATCATGACAAATAAATCCTGAAAAAACTATGAATCTCACTTAAAAGTGTGTGATTATTTATAAGCCAATTTTAAAATTCCAATTTGAAACGGCAAACGTTATCTTATATGCTTGATTTTGGAAAATATATTAAACTAAATTATATTATTTATGTGTATATAGTCTTCTATCTCAACAATAATGTAGGTATACTAAGTATTAACGTCTATTACGATTCCAAGCATACAAGAAAACATTGTCCATTAATTTTATTATTTTTAAGAGTTGTGGTGTAAAGGCTATTCGACAGGGGTGTCCATTTGTTTAATATTCTTATGCAATATTAGGAATAAGTGTTATATTGTTTTTATAAACAATTTATTTATTAACTGCTTAATATTGGTTAGGCTAATGATCTACCGAACCGAATACTGGTCTGTTAGCGGGTTCTGTATTTTTCTGCGACTTATCAATGTTCAGTTATCACGCGCACACATCTTGTTACATTTTGGCATCTTTATATTATAAAAAACGCAACAAAGTTATGTAGATGGCTGTTTTGTATACTAAACATATTATGTAGATGCATGACATTACCTAGATGCATTTTACTATTGCATTTCAAGTATAGTATATACACACACACACACACAATATTTCTTGTAATAATGTTAGGTACAGGTTCAATGCACTTATTCTGGTATATCTTCAGCATAAAATTTACATACAAATAAATTGTTATTTTGTGACGCTACTGTGTTACTAATTTATGTAAGGATAATTTTAGAAAGTATGTTTCCATTTTCACAAGCCTATCTATTCATCCATCACATGTAACCTGTAAATCACCTGTTCTGAGTCCGAGCCACAACATAATGAAATATTTCTTATGAATTATTGTAGAATAAAGAGACTGTAGACTAGCAAATATGTAATTATCTAATTATGTAGAGAATTTAATGTGAAAGTGAATTACAACTACATCAATACACTCGCTAATGGACCTGGATCTTATGTGAGTTGTTTGTTCTACCAAAGTGTAATTTCAAAAGTTATGAGTTTCTGATTTTTAACTGCAATAAAGTCTTCCTTCTTCTTATTGAAACCTTTTTTCTTATTTACTACTTAACACAATCCCTACATCTGTATACTAGTCTAAAGGTTTGATATATTTAGAGTAACCCAACGATACAGAAGATTTTGCAGCTGTCTAATATAAATGTTCATTAGATGTTTTATGATAAAAAATAATCTCTCTTTGTTTTTGTTTTAATAGTATACTTTTCAAAGTGTAAATACCTACATGTAATACTAAGTGAAAAAGTGTATTATAAGAAATATAAATCCATGAGTGGTTTTATTTATTTGTTACTGATTTGACCCATGGATCTAATAACACCAATCCAATAAATGCACTTTTACATTCTATTTATTGAGCCTTTTATTCTTTATTTCGTAATACCATATTTCACATATTTTTATAGAGCTTACTATGTAATTGCCTAGACCCAGTTTCATGTTGTGCCAACAGCATACCAATTCCATGTATGTTAGATGTGTAGGAATATTTTTTTTACCTTAAAAACTTAAAGATTTAATCTGCTTAATATGTGAGGTTGTGGTGGTTTCTATTCTTCTAGTTTGTTGAATATAAATGTACAGAACGTTTACAAAAAATTACTTATCATAAATACCAAAAATGTAAATAAATTTTATTGTTATTTGGTCCTTTGAGCCATGCGTAAAAAAAAACAAATATACATGTCATGGAATTAAGAAAACTAAAAATAAAATTGTGCATTACATTTCTATATCTAGTCATATGTATTTATAAATTAACATCATGATAAATTTTATATAAAAAATAATATTTCACATATCAGCTAAATACAGCATTCCTGATGTGGAAATTAACAATAAATTCTGAGTTAGTTCTCTGAACACTAATGGCAAAAGGGTCAGTTGGATGAAAAGTGAAAGCAACCAGTCTCCTCGCACTTGCAGGCACTGATTGTCCTAGGACTCCAGCATAAATCTTGAACTTTAAAAGACCTGAATCTCGGGCATAGAACCTGAAAAAGGATTAACTCTTGGATCACTTTGATAAATCTAAGTTAGAACATATACAGAAAAGTAATAATAACTGCCATTTTCAAGTTAAATTTTATTATCTTGATAGACAATGTGACTGGTTTGTTGGTTAGTAATCTTGACTACTGAGTGTGGAGGTTGAGGGTTGACTCTATAGCAATTACTCTTATGTTCTTGCTCTATGAGCAAGTACATAGTTATATGTATGAATTCTTTCTGGTTGTACAAAAAAATATATCTTTGTTAGTTTACTAGCTGTCTGATTACCATAATAGAGGCTCTCTTTAAGCCTATTCGGGTATCAAATGGCTAGATATGAAAATATCTCAAAATATATCATTAGTATTATATTTACCGAATAGGATACTCTCCGTAAACCTTAGGTCGTTCCATAACAGATACCCATTTGTCGTCATAACTGAACAATCCCAAGTCAAGGTAAGGTGATCCACTATAGGACTGTGCGCTTATTGGCAATTGGGCCAATATTCTTTTAGTTGCTTCTGTTCTTCCACCATATATGGCCCTTACTATTGTCTGTTTAAACCTTTGTTGTGTCAGTCTTGCATATAGATTATTTGAGGGGGAACAAGTGAACTGTGAATCGGCACAGAGTCGAGCATTTCTAAAGCAGTCACAATAATTTTCAAATAGTTGCAATAAGCCCTCTGAGGTGTTTTCATATACCTCCAGGATTTTACTTTCGCTTATATTGTAGATCACAAAAAACGAGGACTGTATATTCGGTTCGGCTACTCTTAAAGTTACCACTTCTTCGCTGGCATATTTTATGAAGAGATGATCCTCATCTAGTAACTGCATTTTCCACATACGCAAACTTTTAAACATATCGAAGTATTTGTAGAATTTTCTTAATTCAAGCGGGTCTTTTGTTTCGTCACTAATCGTCTTGGCTCTCTTGTATAAGAATACTAAAAGTCTGTGTTTTAAACTATTTATTGTCTCCTCGTGAAAAGGCCTTTCATTTCTAATCGGTGCAAAAACTGAACTCACGATAAAAGGATCATCGTCGTAACAAAATCTGCCAATTTTTCTTATCTCTATTAGCATGCCATCAACAATTTGGAATAGATGTATAGTTTGATGTTGCACTGATAGAACAGCTAGTACCTCTTTGTATAAATAAATTCCTTGATTATGAGAGAGATAAATTTTATCTATCCGAAAATGTTTAGTATCACATAATTTGCCTTGATGTAGATCTACTAAGTGAAGTGAGTAATCTTCAAGGGCCGATCTGAAACACAACTTTATGTTTACTGATACCTTTACTGATAAAAGACATATCAATTACAATTTTTCTCTATTAAACATAGTACCACCCTGAGATGAGAAATAAATGAAATTGGAAATAACATACCTAATTGTTGGTGTGACTGCTTCATTATTGCTATGAATGTGGTAGAAATGTGGCCTCAAGTCCTCGGGGATGTGAGCTGCTGAACCAACTATCACATATCTACCATCTTCAGTGAAAAGACTGCACTCTCTGTTCAGTTGCTGCTCCATATATGGAAGCTGTCCTGGATTTCGCTCAGTTCGTAAATTTACCCTTTGCTGGCATACATTGACTGTATGTTTTGGCTGTAAATTTTATTGTAGAAATAACATGTAACATAAAAATGAAACCCAAAGAGCTAAATTGTATACTATTGGTTCTTTTAATCTCTGATATCAAACTCAACAACTAAAATTGGAGGCTATTATTGCATGTGAGACCATTATTGCACTTATAAGTCAATGTTAACAAACAGTATAAAATTCATAATAAAATAAACAATTACCTTAAAAAATCTGTAAAAAATATGTGTTCTTATCCTGTGGTGTGTATCATTTAACAGGTCTGATGGATATCCAGCTACTAAATCGCCAGCTGCGGCTGCACCTCTATATTCATATATCTGTAAAAAATGTGATTATTTATTATTTGTCTTTTCACTGCCTTGTTGGTCAACTGGTTGCAAGCACGACTGCCGATCAGGAGTATTCAAATCACAGTTCGGGTACTATTTTACTAATTTAGAATCTCTAGTAGTGACTCAGAGTCTGGAATTGTGCTTGGTGTATGGTAAGAGACTCGCCACCTATTTCATGGGACTTAAACATCATTGGTGAAACGTGGGAGTATACTACATACCTCTGCCTACCCCTTCGGGGATTACAGGTGTGATGTTAATTTTTTTTTTTCTAAACTCACCATGTTATAGTTATAGAACTAAGTTGTAAGCAGATGACAGTAGGCTGATATTAACGAGCACAATGGCTGTCATGTGTGCTTTTTTATCGGACTGTAGCCATACTGCAACATGGCTAATTTTATTCAATTTTGTTATTTTAAAAGAGTTCTGGGAGTTTTTTTCTCCGGCGGTTTTCTCACGGTCTACTATAGCCTGAGGGGCACACAAAGCCGAAGTACAATGACTAAAACATGACTTTCATTGAGTGTATGTATATACCTTATAATGAATAAAAGAATTTGAATCATCAGCCTGTTTCAATCCATTGAAGGACTTACACCCCGTTAAATAAATAATAGTACATGTTCATAAGGGGTTTTGCCTAGACACTTCATCTGAGAATTATGGGAGTATAGAAAATAATCAGCTTTTTGTACAAGCATTCTAACTGATAGCTGTTACCATGAGTATGACAAAGAGAGATTGCTAATGTGTTGCTAACAATGAAGTTTTCTTTCAGCACATTTCAAGCTCAATCTCAGTAGATTGTTCTAAATCAGTTTGTCTCCAGAATAAAATCTACTAATTTAAAGGAACAGTGGAAGACTTGATACCATATTACTAAGTGTCTTTCTTATAGATAGTTTGGCAAACTTATGTCTTCAATATGTTAGTCTATATTAGTTACTGTGGTCCTTATATCAAGATCTGATAACATCTGATAACATTTCTGATTACACATGTTTAATTAGGCTAGTGTTTACACATACTCTGTTTGCTATTATTTTCATACACTCTGTTTGCTATTATTTTCATACAATATGTTTAAAAAACAATCTATGTATAAGTTAGAATGAATTTTAAAAAACCTGTAATTGTACCTCCAGTGATGTTTGATCTGCAGAAAAGGCAATGAAGTGTTTTCCGTCTGGGCTAAACTTTCTCAGAAAGCAAGGGGGTTTCTCCACGTTCACTAACGTCAAGTTGGGAAATACGTTCTGATAGAATTCTCTTACGACGTGAAAATGAGAGCCAGGTTTTCTCGAACCATATATTTCTCTATCCATTAATCTCATGACAATATTTTGTGGTTTAATCTTCCTGGGAACAATCTTTTCCGTGCATATGAAATCCTCTTCGTTAAGAGCTCCAGGTGGGATGTCTTCATAATATACATTTTCCGCATTACTATTCATTATATCACAATAATAATTCTACTATTTAACAAATCATTGTAAGCATGAATATTTTTAACACAATATTCTTAAAGTACTATTGAGATTTAGTCTAAATAAATAAAATTTGTAACAAAATCCACCAAATTCTTCATGTTTTGACAAAGAATCATAGACTTGTATTTTGACATTTTTGGCTATTTTATGACATCACATATTTTCCTAGAAGATCACCAGCATGCAATTATTATTTTTATACAGCCAAACGTGTTATATATAAATCATTATTTTTAATGATATACTATACTGGGACCTATATTGTTATGTACTGAGATAGATTCTATTAACATTCTTGAATTGTTTAAAAATTTATACGTAGCACTGTCTTCAGGTGGGTGCATTTGACTATTAAAAACAGCTATAATCTCAATAAGATGCAACGTAGAAAACGGAATTGAATATTGTCAAATTTTAAAATTCATGCAGTTGGTTTGACTTCTTGACTGAGTTCTTGTTAGAGTTATCGTAAATAAAACTATTGGTGCCTTTTACTAAGTTGTGATTTGTTAATAAATATGCTATTAATATGGACCGACTAATAAAGAGATGAAGTGATAAATATTACTGAAACGTTTCAGTCAGTGTACACGATGGAAGAACCAATTCTACGTTATGAAAAGATAGATTTTCTAGGAGAAGGACAGGTATAATTATAATTAAGACCCTTTATCTTGAAAATTTTCCGCATTATCAACGACTTGTTGCTTTTATTATATTTTCATTGCACCAGTAACCTCTAAGAATTTGTAGAACCAGTCATTGCTATTATCGCCAACAAGTAATTATACATACTAAATTGATTATCATTGGATGGACCCTTAAATTCGCTATTTTACTTACCATACTGACTTACCTTAAATTTTATAATGATTGATATGAAGATATTCCTCAGTAACATCTAGGAATACTTTTGTGATTAAATATATCAACAATTTCCTAACCATTGACAGCCACTTATGATATCTAACCTTTATATTCATTCATTTATCAAACAGAACAATTTTTTTATCTTAGTTTATATACTTCCTTGTATATGCTTATTTCATGTTGACAAACAGCAATTAGAAATGACAAATTAGGACACAGACATTATTCTCTCAGATAATGCTGGATAGTTCTGGCTTGTGTTTTTGTGTATGTTGTTAAAAGTTTATAAAACAATTTGGCCATAATATTTGTTTTCATTTCCCTATTCTAATATCTTTAGGTTTTTTTTTCACCATTTTATCATTATACTCTTTTCATGGCTCTACATAGAGTGAAAGGTACTATTGAGTTTATCTAACTTGGAATTCAATGTATAGCAATAGGCTCACCACCTATTATGTGGTGGGACACATAATGTAACTTTTGGAGTGTAGTACACTCCTATGCCTACCTCATCAAAATTTACTGGCATGACAAGACCTTACATCATTATCATGTTAACATTACTTTTCAGTTTGCAACAGTTTACAAAGCTAGAGATGTAAAATCAGATAAAATAGTAGCTGTTAAGAAAATCAAAATTGGATCACGCCTGGAGGCTCAAGATGGTATCAACAGGACTGCTCTTCGAGAGATCAAGCTCTTACAAGAACTGCAACATGTTAATCTCATTGGATTATTAGGTTATTAAATTTTTCTTAATACATTTTGGATGACTTCCTTTTGGTTTAGTGGTTTAAAGTGTTCTAAGTACTGAGCAAAAACTTAGTCGAGCCTGGGTTTGATTGTCAGGCTGGGCAAAGTAATATTGTTCCCAATGTGTGGCAATAGGGTTTTACCCTTTTTCACAGAACTTTACTAGTAAAAAATGGGAATACTATACCTCCTCACCTACTCTGTTGGGAAAATAGAGCTGTGATGTAATGTTTTTCATTATTAAGTGTAAGGACAGTGACATACATATGTCTCCTCTTTTCACTTTGTAGTAATAAATATACAAAAAATTTGGTAAATCACTAGGTTCTCATAATCTAATCTATTGTGTTGGTCAAGTTTACCTTCTTATTGTGCCAAAACATTTAGGGTAGCTCTTAAAAATTCACTGTAGCTTCAATTCAATACAACATATATTTAGATATACAGGTTGGTAGCCAAACGGTCAGATATTAGTGCCATACACTGTGATCACCTTAGACAAGATATGGCAATGGTTGTCCTGACAGCAATTAATAGATTAGTGAAAATCCAAATCTTAGCTAACTCTTTTCACAGATTGCTTACTAAATTTTGTAAATACAATTAAAATAGCAATACTTTTGAAATCATTCAAATCTTTGATCCAAGATAACAATAGTATATTTCATAGAATTCAACTAATAGAAATCTCTCCATAATAATCAACAAGAAGTATCATGTGGACTCCACTCACAAATTTTTTCTTTTAGATTATTCCTTAAATGAAAACTTTATAATTCCAGATGTATTTGGACAAAAATCAAATGTTTCTTTAGTTTTTGACTTTATGGATACAGACTTAGAAATTATAGTTAAGGACAATACAATAGTGCTTACTCCAGCAAATGTGAAGTCTTATATGATAATGACTTTAAAAGGTGAGGTTTCTACCTGCATGATTATTTCATTTGATTTTAATTGTTAAATAATTATTGAATTATATTTCATATTATAAACTTTTTATTTGTTTTGATTATATATGATTGGCCTACTGTTCCAATGGTTGGTAACCTGTTGCAAGTATATATTTGTATGCTATTATGTTTTTATATACATGTTTTATAGTTTATCGTGCCATCTAGCATCCATCACACAAGCTCTCATTAAGCTTCCTTTGCGATCAGATGGATGTGTGTGTGTGTGTCATATAATAATAAAAATAATTATGTTATGTGACATC
Organism: Parelbella ahira ahira; assembly: GCA_018244795.1. NCBI lineage: Eukaryota > Metazoa > Arthropoda > Insecta > Lepidoptera > Hesperiidae > Parelbella > Parelbella ahira. Next base: position 12,301 of record DWME01006824.1, read on the forward strand.
CTTAAAATATTTCTAAATTGCTTTATCTTTTATCCTGCTATTTTAGGTTTAGAATATTTGCATCAAAACTGGATCCTGCATAGGGATTTAAAGCCCAATAATTTGCTTATCAATAGAGAAGGTATCCTGAAAATTGGTGACTTTGGTCTTGCCAAAGCATTTGGATCACCGACAAGAATCAATACACATCAAGTAGTAACAAGGTGGTACAGGTATGTAAAATGAAATGGTTTTGCATATGAGAAAATTATTTGTAGGGATACCAAAAGCCACCTAACTTATTTTTGATGTGTGGAGATAGTTAGATTTAAAAGATAGTAATTGAAAAAACTCACTCAGACCATAGCTTTACAAATTAGCGACAAAAAAAGTAAAAAAATAAGTCTGTATTTCAGATCTCCAGAACTGCTATTCGGCGCCCGTCAATATGGGACAGGGGTGGACATGTGGGCAGTTGGGTGTATATTAGCAGAGCTATTACTCAGGGTACCTTTCCTGCCAGGAGAATCTGACCTTGACCAGCTATCACGTATTTTTCAAGTGTTTGGTACACCATCAGAAGAGAACTGGCCTGTGAGTGTATAATTTTTTAAGTTATTGTCCTGATTACATGAATAATCTGCTGGTATTTGACTTGAACAGACTTCACATTTCATAATAGAAATTCAAATTTGAAACAAATATTGAGGTTATTGGCTGGTCCACTAGCCCATAATAAATGTTCTTAATTTTGAAGTAGGTATAGAATAGTGTAATTTAAATAAGTTGGCATAGTTAAATTCCATGAATGTAGCTTTGTGCATCGTTAATTTTATGGCTTTTTATCTGTTAAGCATTATATATACACTAGTCACAAAAATTAAGGGATATAAAAAAAATTCCAAATTTTTGGGTGATTTTCAACAAGCTGTAACT
>DWME01006825.1:0-13215 GCA_018244795.1 Parelbella ahira ahira
GCTTGCTTGGTTACTTTTGTGATGTCGTCGTCGAGTATCGAGTGTCGCCGTCTTTTATAAAGCTTTATCAAGGTGATATATATTATTTTATACTCGTATATTATTTCGGTTTTACCTTTTACTAAGTATCATTTAATTAACATAGAGTTCGTTGTGTTCTAGCAAATTTCCCAAAATACTTGACTTCGTGAACGTCGAGGGCGGCCATATTAAAAATAGAAATTTGAATACATATTTATCTTTAAAAATCCAATCAATCTTTCAGTTTTATTTTTTGTAATGTAATGCAAATCGACATAAAATAATTAGCTTACACATTTACTCCAGTCGTTTTTGTGTAAAGTTTTTAGAGAGGAAACGGTAGTTTTAACTACAATACAAATATAAGGTGCCTATAACTAATGTATATACTGCTTGTTGACGCGTCTGTCTCGTAATCTCGCACCACCGAGTTAGAGTACCGTTGCTGATAAATGTACTGAATTATGAAATCGTTTATTGTTGCAGATATTGTCCGGAATAAGTTGGTGAACGTGATAAACTTGTAAATTAGCCTATGTGTCTGAAAGTGACTTATCGTGAAATTTGTTTAGTGTTGGATTTGGATAAAAATTTGTGATAAGTTTCTAATTTTAGTCTCCCCTAGTGGGATTATTTGGAAAAATGATGACCGAAAATAGAATTAGTTCGAGTAATCACGTCGGAAACAGTATCAACAATCAGAAAGGGTAAGCTTGTTGTTCTTTTATTGATTGTAGCTCGCTTTTGGTCCCGCTCCTTTGTTAACGAGTCTCGTCGCTTTACAGAGATGTCGATAAAACTGTGGACGACATGGGCTGGAAATCAAAATTAAAACTACCGCCCAAAGACAAGAGAATAAAGACAAGTGTAAGTTGATGTAATTACCCTCATTATTTTTAATTAGTGATTTACGAATTAGAAAGGCGACGTTGTCCGCACAGCTAACTGTATAACCAATGTTTATTTATATAGGACGTAACTGACACAAGAGGAAATGAGTTTGAAGAGTTTTGCCTGAAGCGAGAGATTCTGATGGGTATTTTTGAAAAGGGTTGGGAAAAGCCATCTCCTATTCAAGAGGCTTCAATTCCTATTGCTCTGAGTGGTAAGGATGTGCTTGCAAGGGCCAAAAATGGGACAGGCAAAACAGGCGCCTATTGTATTCCAGTGTTAGAACAGGTATGTTTTTTATTTATTTTACTAATTATGGACAGTAGTGCATTGTTTGTATACTAGAATGTTCTGTATTCATAATATAAATTATTGGATATTATTAAGTTTAAAGCTTTTCTTTGTTACCAAAGGTTCACTTTTGCTTGTTTTATTTGGATATTTCATCTCCATAATATATTTATATATGTATATGGCAGTAGAGTTATACATTTTCAATTATTTTAATATTGTAAATAGTTGATTTCATTCTTGTTTTAGTATAATTCACATAAAGCATCTACATACTAGGTATTCTTTTATTGAACCAAATTTGTATATTTTAAATTGTATTATGTATGTAGTATATATTCCTTTTTTTTGCTGTATATTTTTTAAATTACAAATTTCCAGCACTGATAATTATGAACATATTTATATACAGTAATTATACAATACAACTGCACTAAGATATTGTTCTTAACTAAATTGATAAGTAGTTGTTACACGAAACTGTTCTGTACACTTAAGCATTATATAAATTATTGGAATACTTTCACCACCAAGGTATTGCCTTTTTATCTAACAAATCTATATTTACATAGTCACCAATGTATTGCCTATTTATCTAACAAGTCTATGTTTACATAGTCACCAATGTATTGCCTATTTATCTAACAAGTCTATGTTTACATAGTCACCAACGTATTGCCTATTTATCTAACAAGTATGTTTAGACTGTTCTCACATATACTTAAAGATAATGAATAATGAGTACATTTGTACTTCAGATTCAGTTACACACCAACAGTAATTAACTCCAAACTCATAATTTAATATTCTGCTCCTGACCATTATTAGGACTTGAATGATAAATATTGTCTTACTGTGCTTGATAGATGAGTTAGAGTAAGATTTCTGGGTACCACTCATTAAACCCTAGTCTAGGGAATCTTAGTAGTCAGTTGAACTTACCCATACAGATATATACTATATGTCCATCATATTGTTAGGTTGTATGAAAGAAAAAGAGGGTATTGTTTTAAGTTATTATTATAACAAATTAAAATTTGACTTGTGCTCCAGTTAAAAAAACTGTTTGCATAATCTATTTTTATCTCGGTACAAGTACTTGATTTGTTTTCAAAATTATTGTGACTCTAGGAATTTATAAAAAGTGTTCTATTCACATTGAACCTTGGGCTTGCACTCTGGCAATTTACTGTGAACAATTCACAAAATGTTAAGTTAACCGAAGGTTTCTTGAATATGTAATTTAAAAAAACTGAAGAACCCTTTTGTTCATTAAATATATTCTATTGAAGCAAATGTTATTGTCTACAAGGATAATAAGAACACAAGAGCAGTCAAAATAGTGTTTGTAGGTCACTTTATCATGAATGTTTTGTTTGTAACTAATAGTGAATAAAAGTCTCAAGAGAATCTATAGCAATCCATATTACTATTTATTATTTACTGAATATACATACATTACATAATGTTTATTATCAGTGTTATTATATTCAACTCATAAGGCTCTTAAATGTATGTTATAATTTTAGAAAAGAAATAGTGCTTGAGCCACTTCCATAGGAAAATAAATATAAATCAGTCACTTAGTACATATTTAAATGCTTGAGAAATGCAGTGCAGCACTTTGTACACAATAAATTTAAACCAGATGAATAATTTAACATGTTTTTGGCGTTCTTTTATTTCATTAAGAAGTTTGCTTAGAATCAAATAATATTCATTTAGACAATTTTTGGTTCATTTCCATATCTATGTGAACAACTACACTGCCTTGCCATCTATTAATATTGAGTGAAAGAGCTGGTCAACGTTGTATTCAGTATGATGATAATATTTGGATTCCCCTTCACTTTTTGATAAGTGATAAATCTATAACTGATACTTAGTGACCACTATTTTACAGTATATAAAGAAATGCACACTTTTAATGCTTTGTTTTGTTATTTTTTAGGTTGATCCAAAAAAAGATGCTATACAAGCTTTAATCGTGGTACCAACTAGGGAGTTAGCACTTCAAACATCACAAATATGCATCGAGCTCGCCAAGCACACAGACATTCGTGTTATGGTTACTACAGGAGGCACAAACCTCAGAGATGATATAATGCGTATTTACCAAAATGGTAAGATTTCGTGCATTTTTGTGTTGTATTTAAATGTTTTGATATTTAAAGTATCAATGGTAGGTATTCCAATTTTTCGAACCAAGTTTTTAAACGCGGTGTGCCGTTGCTGTTGAATGGTAGCATAATATAAGATAAAAGCGTTTTGCGGGGCATATTCGGTTGGGGGAATGTCGATACTGGCACACGCTCACATTCGTAAACAATAGAATGAGACAAAAAAAGTCGCATGGATGGGGAAGGGGTATACCGCTTAGGAGATTCGCGATTATAACGTAACGAAAAATGTCGCGCGATATTTTAACCGGGAATCCCCGGGTATTGCAAATCATGAGATGTCGTCCAAGTAGGCGGCACTATTAGCTTGCTTTGCGAAAATAATACCGCTGGACGGGATGGGATCAGCGACAAAAAAATTCCTTCCTACGGTCCACATAGTCATTGAGTGAAAAGTTGCGTAATTGTTTTATAATGATGTTTACCATCAAGATATAAGAACGGCAACGTTTTATTGGCTTGTATGAAATCCGTCGATTCATAACACATGTACACCGCCTGAAAGTACGGTCGAGCGGCGTCCGCGCCGTTTTCGCCATTTTGCAGCATTTCGTGTACGTTCGCATAATTGTCCTGTGGGTTTGGAGCCCATACCGCGCGGAGCAGTGTCGCATTCCACACCAAACATTAGCTGCGCGGATAGGCGACGCCTCGCACATGAGATACCTTATTAGTACGCAGATCGGTGCGGTGCAGGGGGGCATTGAGGTACATTTTGGCCGGAGTAATAAAAATCCATCCACAAGATATACAAATATAAATAAATTAAAATTTTATGTCGACTTATGTTCGGAGTTGAACAAATAGCCTAAGGAACTTCGTTCCTAACGGGGGTTTACCTAGCCGGTAAATAATGATAGGATTATAGCAAAAATGAGTGTACAGTTGGGGGCTGCGACTTTACAACTATATTTTATGGACACCGCGTAATTTTTATTAAAAGTTTTTAATATTATAATTTTGTCATCATGGTAGGTTACTAAATAGATGGTCTGCAAATTACAACTTTGTGAATAAGTGATAGTGTCTACGTATGAAATTTGATTGTAAATTATAATAAAATTAGTTTGAGCGTTGTTTAAGTTCTGTCAAAGACTACTCTTATATAAATCTTTCCTCTGTGCAACTTATTGACAACAATCTGTCTCATGTCTGACATTGACAATGGGAACGTTAATAATAAATATGTAGTTTATTTAATTCCATTTAAGCTATTTATAATAGGTACACATTACATATACATTTTAACATTCTGCACTCCTCTATATAAACTATTATATATGTGTGCCAAATTACATACTCCTTCATCCATGTAATTTTCATATAATGGGATACAAAGTTTTTGCTTCACATATTAATATGTAGATATTATTTTATCAGTATATGTGGACAACAAAATTGTAAAACATTTTTTCTATCAAACATATGTATAGTAAAACATTGTTAAAATTATGTTTAAATACATTTATTTCAAATATGTTGTACTTGACTTTTGTTGTTAGCAAAGTATTAAAATAATATTTCTACGATAACTTATGATATTTTTATATGTATATGATATTTTTCTTTATGAACTTTATAAATAATTAGCTATTTGTATTGAAAAAAGGTTAATTTTAATTTTTATATATTTTTTCCATAATTGTAAATTGCTTGTTTATATATTTGGTATTGTTTAAATGTGCATCACAATATGTAAATATGAAATGTACACGGATAATGGCCTTTAATGTTAATAAAAATCATGTATCTGACATTCATTTTGCAGTTCAAGTGATAATTGCCACGCCCGGCCGTATGATAGATCTCATGGATAAACAAGTAGCTAAGATGGATCAGTGCAGGATGCTAGTTCTCGACGAGGCTGACAAGCTTCTTTCTCAAGACTTTAAAGGCATGTTAGATATGGTTATTTCAAGGTAAAGAACTTTTTTTATAATAAAAAATATTATTTGTTATACTCAGTTTTTATAGATTATCTATATTTTAAATAATTTAAATTTTATTGATTTTGTTTGTAACTGACCTATCGGCCACAACAAACCTTTTGAACAGACCATAATTGATTTCTTGTATCTCAGTTTGGTTTCATATAACACCCCAAATGATGCAATTGGAGACGCCATGTCTTTCAACACTAACCTATCATGGGACTATATTTTATGTTGTTATATTAAGTATATTTATTGTTTTACGTTAGATTACCGAAAGAACGCCAAATCTTGCTATTTTCTGCAACCTTTCCACTGAGTGTTAAACAATTTATGGAAAAACATTTGAGGGAACCATACGAGATAAACCTCATGGAAGAGTTAACACTGAAAGGAGTTACACAATACTATGCATTTGTTCAAGAAAGACAAAAAGTGCATTGCTTAAATACACTCTTCTCAAAGGTAGATATTCTTGTATCGTAATTTAATAACTTTTATTTTATGCTACCCTATTTTTTAAATAAATGTGCTTAACAGACATATGTAATTTCCACTATGGCATAGTTGTTTATGGCTAAATTGAATTATTATATTTACAGTTGCAAATAAATCAGTCCATTATTTTCTGCAACTCAACACAACGTGTAGAACTACTCGCCAAGAAGATCACAGAGTTGGGTTACTGCTGCTATTACATTCACGCGCGCATGGCTCAGGCGCACCGCAATCGCGTGTTCCACGACTTCCGCGCGGGGCTCTGTCGCAACCTGGTGTGCTCCGACCTTTTCACCAGAGGTATCGACGTGCAGGCGGTGAACGTAGTCATTAATTTTGATTTTCCACGCATGGCCGAGACATACCTACATCGTATCGGCCGATCGGGACGATTCGGGCACCTAGGCATAGCGATCAACCTGATCACGTACGAGGACCGCTTCGCACTGCACCGCATCGAGCAGGAGCTGGGCACGGAGATAAAGCCCATCCCTAAGGTGATCGACCCGGCGCTGTACGTGGCGCGCGCGGACGACGAGGACGCGGCCGACAAGTAACGCCGCGGGCCGCGCGCCGCGCTGCCGCGCCGCACCGCCGCGCCGCAACGCCGCGCCGCACGGCCGCCGCCCCGCGCGCGCTCCTGCTGTCTGGACTAGCTGACTGGTATAAGGAAATAGTATAAAACAACAAAAACAAAAAACTTATTTGTAAAAAGTGTAATGAATTTATTAAAATGTGCGTGTATATAGTTCTTGTGATGTAAAGACTTTAACCTGAAGAGGGTTTCTTTTTTAAAGTGTATATAAACATCTGGACCTACGGAAGGCATCATGCGCTCGTTGTCCATATTGGATTCTGTGCGCGGTTTCCTATATTGTTAAAACGTGAAATATTTATCTTTAAACCTTTGCATGTGAGAGTCTACCTAAATTTATCAGACACCTTAACGTAAATTGCGGTAGATTTTTGACATTGCCTATGTATAATCTGCCCATACATAATTTGAGCTAGCTCTGGTTTCTTTTTTACATTATTGTCAATCACTTGTTCGAATTTCTGCTGTATGGGTAGGTCACTAGAAGTCTAGCTCAAATATCCAATAATTGACAATTGTGTTTAAATAAATCAGTGTAACAAAATCTGTGTAACATGCGTTGTTTCTGTCCGCTTGAAACAATGTCTAATTCAAGCCAGCCTTTCTTAAGATCAGGTTAAATCAATAAGTAAAAAAGTTCCGTTAAATATTTTCTCCAGTTATATGTGCCGTTTGTCGGTTATGTTAATGTTGCCGCAAGTGTTCCACTTGTACACAATTCGTTGAGAAATTTAACTTTATTGCATTTAACCTGGTATTAGCCTTTTAAAGTATTATTTTGAAATTATGAAGCGGTAAAGTCACAGTGTAAGCAAATAAATTCAGAGTAAACTGGTGGGTCATCTGGTGATTTTTTTAAAGGTTCATTCATTAACATTAACCGTTAATATGGAATCTGTACCAGACTCGCGAAATCTGCGCCCACATGTAATTGACATAATTTTTTTAAAGTCTTACATCTGTGACTGTTTAACGAGGCAGGGGAATGCTGTGATTCTGGTATGGCTTGCAGTCTCGCTCATTGCCCGGCCTGGGGGTATTAGAGGGCTGTCATGTTCTATTCATGTAATGTATTGGCTCTCTGGGGATCAAAATTTCGGGATTTCACGTGAAGAGTTAACAGATTTGGCCAGGATAATAGTACTTGAAATAAATTCCTTATATATTTACGAACAAGTAAGTCATTTATTTATTTGTCTTATTTTAACTGCTCTTTTGAGATACTTTTTTATGTTATGTTTGTTGTGTAATGTTCTCCTAATGTTTAACAAATATACTCTTAAAACTATTACATTATTCTTGAATCAGAAGTAAAAAAAATCTATAGTTTTTATTTCCTTTTTTAAACGGAATTGTAATCTTGTAAATTTCTTATTGTACTTGGCAAAATTTATAGGAAATATTTTTTCTGAAAATATGTTTATGATTGACACCGCGTATATCTTTATATCTGTGATATTTCATCGTGCATATGCCTGGTGAGATGAATTGGGGAGAAATGTTCATCGTAATTATAATTTTGTCTTCCGAATAGTTATAGAGCTGTAAATAATTGAGTAAGTTCCAAGTCTGAGAGAAGTGTATTCTGTGGAGTATTGACTACTTGCAGTGATATCAATGTAGTACAAAATTACATTTGTTGCCTTTTAGTGTTATCATGCATATAATATTAATTACTTACAGTATCCCATCTTGTTAAACCAGGCAGACGAAAATAGCATATCATAGGTATTTTTGTACACATGTAATAGTTACAATAAATTATGGTCTTAAATTATACGATTAACATGGTAATGTATTATGATAAATCAAGAATATTATGAAGTGTATTCAAGCAAAGGTCTTCAACGAATTTTCGTCTTAAGTTCTTTATTTCTGAATTATTTTATTCCTATATATATATGTATCCCGATGATCACGAGCCAATTTTGTAGATAAAAAATATTTTTGTAACAAACCCATGTTTCTCATTACTGGCATTGTAACAGATTAACAGTACGTCGACGAAATCGCGACGCATATTGCCAAACAACTTTCGATTATGGCACTGAATGGTCAAAAAAAAATATATTTATTTTTGTATTGTTTGATTTCATGTTTTGTCTGTTCAAAACACATACTTGTTAAAAATGGGCCAAATATAAACTCTTCACACAAAAAGAACTCTTATTATTTAATACAATTAGATCATTCCTGTTTTCAGCGTTTATGGCTGCAAATTAAGTTTAAAAGATATCTATCCTTGCATAGCGCGACTGCTGATCACGAGGGAGGAGCTGGGTTCGATTTCTAGGTGGTATTGGGTTGTTCTAACTTGCAAATCCCTGTAGTGGCTCGTAGTCTGGATTTGTGCCCGGTGTACGGCGACGGGCTCGTCCCTATACGATATTGAAATATAAACATGGCTGGTGAAATGTGGGAGTGTCAAACAACCGTCTGTCGATTTTTGACGATTTTAGGCAGGATATACTTATTCATGCAAACATGTTTGCATGAAATTTACATGTCAGTAACCCGATGTATTCTGTAGCTGAGAATTTGTTGATCTATAACTTGATTTCATTCTGATAAGGTAAAAAAGTAATAAAAACTATGATACAAGTTAAAATTGTATTCGTATTGTGTGTAAGAATGACAAAATTATCGATGTTCCAGCGTTGGGGTATCGTCAGAGTAAATAATAGTACAGATATTTTTACATAATTCTTTATTCATATCACTGCTCTATATTATACAGGCTCTAACGTGACTAATTAAACTAATTCACGTTGCATCGCAGTGGGCGTGGCTTTTCGAATTCCGGCATATTGTAACTGTTTGTTGCATCTGTCTAAAGAGTAACGTGAAGGCTAAATAACTGTTTCTGGGCATTAAAACGATATGAAATATCCACTATATTTTACAAAGTGACTGGCAGTTTACTTAATTTAAAAAAATAAGACCGCTGTTTAGTAACGTTTTTAATTTAAATAGCTACAAAAAGCCAGAATAGTTTTTGAATATAGAGCTATTTAATTACTGTTCCAATCAATCGATAAATACACTTATCTTGTAAAAGTAATGCAAAAAGAGTCGAAAACATACTTAATACATAAATAGAAAGTGAACGGCTAGATAAAAGCACTGAAATAGTAGCTTTCGAAGAAAATAATTTTTCTTTTAATATTGTCACGAGCAAATGAAATTTATTTTATGAAAAATAACGGCGTTTAAGCCCATTTACTTGTGACTGTGGGGCAACTGATGCGATTGCGGAGGTACGGTACGCCGCAGTAGTAGTCACAATCCTATTTTTATCTAACTATTATTAATTTTGATAATTCAATCATACTATTTTGTGTTAGCCCGTGACATTACAAAACATTTAACAAAATAATTTAATAAACAACTTGAACGGATGCTTATTACGAAATGTAGGTACATAAAGCCTCTAAGCCTGTCAGTTTCAGTCCACACAGCACACACGCAACTATATCAAGTATACCGAAACGAAAAATTCATTATAGCACGTTTACAAGTCGCTAGAAGCGATTCGGAATATATCGTCATACATAGATATGTTTACAATAATTCTCATTTGACTCAAAAGTCTAATAAAATAAAAAAATAAATTAAACGAAAAAAATTAATTGAATACTCTATCGTAATGTACAAAATAAATAATAAATAAAAAATAAATTCAATTCATACATTTTATAATAATTTATAACGCGCAGGTGGGAAAACGGAATATATGAATTTCATTCAGGTCCCCATTTCTATTTTTAACTACTTAGATGTTCTCAACTCAGGTGGTAAAATATCGACATGCAAACAGTCTAACCAAGGTTGGTTTATTAAGAAAACTTATTCATTAAGGTTTATATTAATTAAGTAATATTTTAAATTACACATAGTTGCATGTTTCACATATTTCGTTCATTTTCGCAAACTAAATTTTATAAAAAAAAATAATGTGTAACAATGAACAAGGCATGCTCCGATGGTTCGGACATGTAGAAATAATGGCAGATGCCAGTAAAACAAAACCGATATACAATGTGAATGTTTATGGATGCAGATGTCAAGGGATATTAAGAGTCACCCGTTTTGACGAAATAGATAAGATACTGACTGGTGGGGGGAGTCAGGCGTTTGGTACGATATTAATGATTGCAGAAGAAACACGTCAGGTCTATTACGATATAGATATTTTGTACTCAATGCTCTCTAGCTACCACGTAAGGGACCTGACGTTACGATCTAATAACAAACCTATGTTGTATGTTAAATAATCAAACTCGTTATCATCTTTCTAGATATCAGCAGCGACTCTAATTACTTAATATTCAACATGCGATGATCGATTCTTAAACGCAATTTTTTTTCATTCTAAAGGAGGTTCATTTTGTTACGTACACCAAATGCAATATATAGTGTGCAGTAAAAAATGCAAGAGAATGTAAAAAATGCATTCAAAGAGAACGTTAGAACTAAATATAATAGAAAAAAAACCACATTATATTGGCTGTCGGTACGGCGTAAGTACTATGGGTAGCGTCTTGGACGACACGATATGTAGGTACAGTACGTACAGGTTAAGTACAAAATGGCAAAGGATTTCTTATTCAAAACGACAATTAAGTATATCGTGGCGTTACGAAAAAATTAAGTACATACCTAGTTATGTAACATTATAAATAACATTTTAAATACTAATAATTATTTTGAATAGCATATTATTAAAACTTAATAGCATGTAAATTTATGGCAGTATATGACAACTAAAATTAACACTATGTCTACGTATAAGTCGGTATAAGTGAAGGCGGAGTATGGACATCGGGCTCGGCACCAATAACTCGGGCACCTCTCCTCGTATGTTATATCAAGACACAAATATATCAATAATAGCAAACGAGAATCTAAAGGTCGTCACAGACGGAGCTATAATACGTAATATGCGTAACATCACTTCTGTAATATCCGAGGGTGTAACAGTTACGTTGACATCCCACCACAGAATAGGCGGCGTGCTTATTGCCATACACCTGTTACAGATCCAGACTCCCAGTCACTACTAGAAAATCTGTCTATATTAATATATTGTGCTATAACATATATTATAGCTAACTACCACCGACGGTAGCTAAGCTTTAATATATATCTTGGCGGTCATTATCTTCGCAATACCTTGCTGTACTGAACTATGTCTAGCTATAGCTATTTACCTAACATATTTTGATGACGTAAGTAAAAGATATGCTTGAGCGTTACTGTTGAAAGTATATATTATCATATGCTCTGCTATATTTTAGCTCCGTCTGTAACCACCTTAATCATTAAAACTATTTCTCGCGTTTTTTTATTATTATTACAGAATAATAAATCAGCAAATCAATAAACCAGTTGTTACTATTTCTAATCGACGTTCTGGAACAAACATCGGATTGAAAAACTTTTCTAACAATACACACGCACGTAAAAATGTTTATGGAACACAATTTTTAAATTTCAGTACATAAATTATTTAAGTATCAATTTGTTACCACTATCTAAAACACTCACGTTAGCCGAAGTCCTACTTTAGAAACATGATTACAATTTTAATAAATACTTACGTTAAACTACTGGTTCAATTTGACCCAACAATGGTAAAGTCTAATAAATGTTGTAAAATGGCACTATTTGTTACTGGATGGTTGTGTTGTAATACACACGCTTTATATATGTTGATAATATTTTTAACGATCCCCATGAACAATTTGAAGTAAATAGTAAATTACTCTTGTAAATGGTAAATTGACTTCTTCGTTGGTCGAGTGGTTGCAAGCGTGATTGCAGTTCAGGCGATCCTGGGTTCATATACCAAGTCGGGTACTATTGGATTTTTCTAATTTAGAATTTCTAGTAGGGACTTGTAGTCTGGATCTGTGTCCGGTGGATGGTATGGTAACAGGCTCACCACCTATTCCATGGGACGTAAAAGTAACTGGTGAAATGTTGGAGTGTATTACTACTCTCATCTGCCTACCCCTTCGGGGATTACAGGCGTGATGTTACGTTTAGTAAATTACTGTTGCTTCGAATGAAAACTTGATTTTGAATATTTTTGATATTCAGAGATGGTTAATTTGACGTTTATGTAATATGCATTTAACGAAATCAATCCGTAACCGATACGTGGTGAACTGAGTTAGTCAAATACCATGCTTTTGTGTGTGTTGGTAGTCATACTACCAACACACACATGTATGACTACCAACACACAAGCAACAGAATGGTAGCAACTCTGTTGTTTTTATTATACTATTTTATGGATTCATGAGTGTAGTTTTAAAATGTAACAAATCCTATGTTGATGTAACCCAGTTATGATTAGTTCGTTTCTGTTACTTTTTTGCAGTGGCATTCCTGCATCGCTTATCCCTTCATTTGTTGCAAAGTTCTTATATATTACAATAAAAGAGTTTTCGTGCAATAGCCATTACAGGTAGGCTCTAACAGGTATTAAATCATATTTTTCGAGAAGGCGATCGTCAAAACATTCCATGACAGTAGATAAGGTAGCAGCCGGTCAGTCGGCGGGCAGGTCGGGCGGCAGCAGCTCGGGCGGCGGCGGCAGGCCGGGCTGCAGCGTGACGGCGACGCCGCGGTTGAGCGAGACGGCGGGGTAGAAGGCGCCGCGCAGGCCGGTGAAGGCCACGCCCCCCTGCGGGCGGCCGTCGACCGCGAAGCGCAGCGTGCCGCGCGCCAGGTCCAGCAGCACGCCGACGCGCGCGCCGCGCGCCACGCCGCCCGCCGCGCGCCCGCCGTGCGCGCCGCCGTG
>DWME01006826.1:0-13214 GCA_018244795.1 Parelbella ahira ahira
CTATTTATGCAGTGTGTTGTAGTAAGTAAATAATTTTTATCTTTTTCTTTGTGTGCCGCCAAATTTTGAAATCGTTAAATATGTGCCGCAACAAAAAAAAGGTTGAGAATCACTGGTCTATGGTATTTGTGTTGGAGTGTGATATATGGTCTCCACAATGTAAGGTTTTTATAATTACACAACTAATTTTATTTATCCATTGTTAAAAATAATCATGTTCTATTCCAGAGGTGAGCTCCTTGTTTCCAAGGGAGCACTTAAAATCAACTCCTCATTACCCGAGGTAGGATTGAAGGATGTTATCCCTAATGGATCATGGCTAGAACAGAAACAGATACAAGCTGCTTTGGAGGCTCGGAAGCAGCTCATTGAATTGGAGAGGATTGAAAAAAGGTACTTATCTCTTCACTAAGAGTATCCTTGACTACTATAATAAACTATCATCATCATCAGACTTTGGACATCCACTTAGTGATATATATTTTATTATTTTTTATTAACCTTTGTGGTTCGTAACAAAAGCGTCTACCAGTCAACCGAGGTGATGATGAGAAGTAGAGGTAGGCACATAAACATCTTAGCTTAGAAACCACACATAAAAGAAAATATTTAATAAATCTGTATACATATATGAAATATGTTTATTAATATTTAATAACAATTAAGTGTTATAATTGTAATTCAGAATAAACTAATTTAGAATTTCTAGGAGTCACTCTGAGTCTGGATCTGGGTCCGGTGTATGACAATAGGCTCACCACCTATTATTATGTGAGTCATAAACAAAACTGGCAAAACATGGGGGTGTTCTACACTCCTCTGTTTGCCCTTCCAGGATTATAGACATGATGTTATGTTATGCTAATATTACATTAAGAGGTTGTGATTTTTATATAGAGAAGCAGGAATTTGTTGCTACTCAATAACAAATTTTAACAAATAACAAAGGTGAAATTTGTTTCACTTAATTGTTTTACTAAACATTACATCATTGTTACTTTTACAGCGGTGTGTTAAGCCATGCCGAATGGATTGAAGAGTTAATGTTGGCTAAAGTCACTCAGAAGGTTGGTGGACACTGGCAGTATATTGGCCATAACATTGGTAAACAACTCTATCTGAACCCCGAAGAAGCATTATTTTTAATGGAAGTTGTAAGTTATAAAAAAATTTTACACCATACAAGTATAACATATGTCCCTATAACTTAAAAGGTTATAATGCGTTAAATTATAGATTTCTTAATAATTAAATTTTTACAAACTTGTATTTCCAAAAGAAGAAAATGACAGTGAAAAAGAAGTGGCTCAGATCTATAAGGATATGTATATTTGTAACTTTGTACTTTCTGTCTACCCTATAAGAGGTCCAGCCACACCTAGATTATCAGGTTACAATATAACAATAATATCTTTCAATATAAATTTATAGTCATACCAATTAAATCCTTCTGCAAAGTTTCTTAACAATATCAAGTCCAAGTTGAAAATTATCGTGTTTCGAAGAACATACTAGGTATGTAATATATTTAATTGTGTCATTGGTCAAGTGGTTGTAAGCGCGACTGCCGATAAGGTGGTCCTGGGTTCAAATCCCGGGTCAGGTACTATTCATCATTATCAGCCTACTCCCGTCTACTGTTGAACATAGGCCTCTCCAATGGCACGCCACTAAGCTCGATCTTCAGCTCTTCGCATCTAACAACTGTCAGCCACTTTGCGTATATCGTCACTCCACTTGGCTGGAGGGCGTCCTAGCCGCACCGTCAGTGTCCACGTCTCGGCTTCGTAGGTCATGACAAGCAGGACGCACTCATTGAAGACTTGTCTTTAGGCTTTGTGGTACTATTGGATTTTTCTAAATTAGAATTCCTAGTAGTGACTCGGAGTCTGGATTTGTGCCCAGTGTATGGCAGTAGGCTCACCACCTATTCCATCGGATGTAAATATAACTGGTGAAACGTACTACACTCCTCTGTCTACCCCTTGGATGCCCCAAGAGTACAAGAGTACGAGAGTGATATCACTCAGTGAAAAGTAATATATTAATTTAATTTCTTAATATTTTTTCAGAATGGTCTCCTAATGAAACATAATGGAGTCAAAATTTCGTTACAACAAGCCTATGCTTTATTGCTTCGAAATAAAAAAGCGCGGATAAAATATAAGGTTTATGCATCATTGAGTAGGTTAGGTTATAAAGTGTATCGGCATCAGGTGAAACAAGAACATGTTGAATGTGAAAGTGTTGATACCCCTCATATCTCAAAAGAGGATACAAATGTAATGGGCTCAAATGTTAATGATTACACCCAAAACGAAATGAACTGTGAAGCTGCATTAACATCAAATCATAACAGTTGTCATGTTAGTGAAAATGGCAATAGTGATGAGGAAGAAGAAACTATTTCAGTAATACCAGTGGATGTTAATTCTGGTAAGATATTTTTTTTAATATGTGTAGTTTATTATATTCACAGTTGAGTGATTTATCTTTTGTTTATTATTATTGCACTGTCAATTATGAGTTCAACATATGAACATATGGAAGTTCTAGAAGGTTTGGAAACAAGAGAAAGTACCTTTTTACCGTAATTATCCTTAAACTAAATTTGAATATGTTTATTATGGTATAAAATTTATATTCCCACATTACAAAAAATATATATTTAGGTTTTGCTCCTAAAATTGGGTGTATTACATTGCCTGTTTTAGTATCTATGAGTTGGTGATATCTAATTCTGTATCTAGTTGTTAAATATTTTTTAATTTCAATTGAGCTTGTTCCTCTCATCACAGCTGATTAATTGTATATAAAAAGAATCATATTTTTACCTCTTAACTAGACATTGATACAGGAAGCAATCTTCTGTATTAGACAACTCTTCCTTATAATCTGAATACTTTTAGATCTTTGATCAGATCCCTTCTACACTAATGAATCTGATAAGATTTTTAATACTTTCTCCATTTTAATTATAATCAATCACATCAATAATATTAAAGAGAGTAATTATGGAAGAGAATGTACATCATGTGTTGATGGAATGAGCCAAAAATCGAATTAAAAGAGAGTCACTGTTGAGGCACCTGAAATGTGATCTATACCATGTTGGTACCACACAAAGTATCAAAACCAAAATCAAATGGGCTAGATAATTTTGCAGATTGGTGTCTTGTATCTGCAGTGATTGATAAATAGTTTAAGGGTTGTACATGTATGATGGTCACCATCCTAACAAGGACACAACCCCAAAGTAAAGATATAAAGAAAGAATCAATAGTATTCTGTTATTGACAAATTGATAAAGAAGTGTTAGTTACTAGTTATTGATATTTTGTCCACAGATAGGCAGAAGCAAAACGATTGTAAGGATCACAAGTGTAATGTAGAAACAGATCAGGCTACCACAGGAAGACAGTCAAGAAAGACTCATACAAATTTTAGTAAAGATGAAAGTTCAAATTATATTAAACACAAAATTAACAAACTTAAAAGTAGAAATCTCAAAGCACTAAAGGCAGATTTATTACACAGTGGTTTTGAAATCGTACCAGATTTTACTAAAAATCGTATAGTCACAATGAAACCAGCTGACAAGCGCTACGTGCCAGGATTGGTTGTACCGGGAAACAGTAGATACATTGTAGATATAGATAAAATACGTACAACTTCAACAACCTCAGAAGAGAACTCTACGACATCCAATTCATCTAACGAGTCTGCAAATGCTATGCATGGTTCATATGAAAGATACACGTCACCAAATATTAACTACACTAGTAGCTGGACGGGCTTTAATTTCCGATTTATTCCTCAGCCAAACCCGTTTAGATATTTTAATTATTGGCGGCACCAAACGAATTTCAATTATTTCCATTTAAACATGACTTTTCAAAGACCATTCCAATACCCACAATTTGGTCCAAGAATAATAATGAATCTGCCCTTACAACCGTTTTTTGCTCATAATGTAAACGAATGTCTAAATTTTAGTATTAATGATAATGTACCCAGCAGAAAAAGGATCAGAGAACAATCGAAAAGAGAACACTTTGACTTAATTAACAAGCTCGCTACGTTGGTTAAAAAATCTATTATAGAGCTAAGAGTATCAGATCAAAATGTTACTAAATTGAAACAGCTCATTCAGACATACAATGCGAAGTTCAAGAAAAGACTGCGACTTTCAGACGACTTTACACTGATTAACGACGAGAATATAATTGAAACTATTGAATTGGACGAAGAAGGCGAACAGACATCCAAAAGATTTCGAAAAGACGAAGACACTGTAGCTTTCGATATTAAACTACAAAAACTCAAACAACTAACCAACCAATTAAAAAATCTCAAATCAAATCATGGAATTAGTTCTCAACACAGAAGAATGTTCTCTAAGTTGTTGAAAACCTTTAATAATTGCTACAACGTCGATTATTATGTTGATGATAATTTTGAAATTGTTAACAGAAACGATTTGACTATAAATTCTTCGTCATCCGACACTGAAACAGTTCCAGAAGCAAATCCCACTCCGAGTACAAGTAAAAAGCTAAAAAATCCATTTTCCATCCTAAAGCAACTTTCAGATAGACAAACAGAAGGAGAGCCCTGCGCAAACACAAGTAATTATGAGGTAGCCATTGTTCAACCTGCTTATAAATACAGCCAAATTTTGGTACAAACGTTCAAAAATGGATGGTTACCTAACGCTACAAACTTTGGAAGACCAGAAATAGTATCAAGTAATCTTGCCGGAGATTTTGTGGACACAAGAAAAGAAGAGTTAATATTTGACTTTATCAAAATACAACCAGATAAGTTCAGCAATTGGTTAGATATAAAAATTTCATTTTTACAATGTCTCCAACAAACGTCAGAACTGTTTAATTACGGTTCAATACAAAAAAGATGTAGGTTAAACAGTCTTATCAAATTAGAAGACCTAAATAATGCAGCCTCAGTACTAAATAAACTAAACATTTTCCAAAAGAACGAAACCATTAGGGGAGACACAAATCTCGCAATCGATTTCGATGTTTATAACAGGGACGTGCAACATTTCAAAAAATCGAATCGCCCTCTACCTCATTTTCGTGTGATATGTCTAAGGTAAGTTCTGTTATCTGTATACTGTCATTCGTAAGTGTTTTTCTGCATTGAAGTGCCTTATACTCATGTAGATAAACATGTTGAAGTTGTCGCTGTTGGCAAACGTGCTATATCATTTATTACCATCAAGAATCATGGAAAATACTTAGGTCTCCGACGATATTAAATTCTTGAGATAGTAAAGATATAAGATCGAAAGATATATTTAAATCCTTGCTACTTTGAACAATTTTTCAGAATAATATAGTGTTACCTTAAATTGTCATGTACAATTACTTTTTGTATTGTTCCAGAGAGTCATCTAATATGCCGTCTGCAGAGGATATTGCCAGTTTACATTCTAAATACAAAGACAATGTGACCGTTATGTTTGCAGTGGTTGGAACTGGTTCCATTTCTTACTTGCAAGCTAATTCTGTAGATTTACCTGTGTATATATCGAGTAATAATAATACAGTTTAATATATTTATATAGTGATTTTATTTTCAAATTTCTTACAAAATTTCTGTTATGAATAAGCTCATACTGACCATGAATCACAATAATTAAAAATTAGAAAACTTCCAGAATAAAGATCAAGCAATTATAATATTGTAAAATCGTTTTATGTATGTACTTTAAACGCAATAATAGCGATTGTTACTAAGACAGGTTCTGCTTCGGTATGAAGAAAATTAACCAACTAACAAAATATAATTATTTATATTTTATAGCCAATCTTAGTCCTTCGAATTAGTAACACATCTATGACCAACTTTGAATAGAACAAGTACTAATCACAGGCATATTAATTGGATTAATGCGTACAAATAATCTTATTAACACATAATATTGTAGATCAAATCAAAACTTCTTTAGAAATAATAAATATTTGTACATAAATAAGTTTTTCAAATCCGTGGCTGACAACGGTCACTTCTGGCTACTGGATGCTCTCGCCTTTGATATATTTGTTGTTGAATAGGAAATAAATTAAACTCATTTCTATCACATATTTTATTAAATTTAAGTACATATACTTTAAATTATGATATTAGTTAATGATTTTAAATCTAAGCAGTTTAAAGCTTCACATTATAAGCATCTATATGGCACGTAACGGCGGATGGCTTAGTGCAAAATGTATAACTACATACTAAATCGTGTAGGTATGTAAATAGTTTCGTTACAATACACATTATTAATAAAATTAATTGAAAATGGATATGACCGTATTATAAAGTCTATAACTATTGTTATCAACAATAGTTTACAAAATTCTTCGTTAACTCGTATACACAACCTTTCGATTTACAACAATCTTCCATAAATTTATTAAACACAGGTACTTCAATAATCAACTTGACGTCTCAGTTAAATAGTGACAACCGGAAAGTTGTTTAAATATATTTTTTTTAATTAATGGCGAAATAAGTAGGCAAATTAAATATATATTATGATGTTTATGATTAAAAAAAAGCAGTTGTAATTGTCACCCTAACTGAAAGTGAGTTATCTAGTTTAAGAAAGACGGTAACGACTTATAAAACGATAAACCCAGACCTCGCTTCAAGAAACGGTAAAAAGAATTAATCTAGGGCCTACATAGATAAAACATTATAGTTAAGTACTCTGTGATCTATATCTATTGTCCTGTGGTTGAAAATTACAATTTACTGCAATATGTTTTCCTGGAAGTCAACAGTCTGTTTGTAGGATATAACATAATTATAATCGAGTCAGTATACTAACTTTTTAACTATGATTAGTTAAAATAGCTTAAATTAACATCAAAACCATACATACAAAAAAAATGCTGAAATTGTAGAACATCAAAATTGATTAATAAAATATTTTAAAAAATCGACGAGTAGGTACTACAATCGTCCGGATGACTTGTCATAATCACGTGCTGTTTGTAACGTCTTTACTTCTCGTAATTATTACTGTTACAACCGTGTAACAAAATGTATGCACAAATTACAAATAAATATACATAAACATATAATTACATACCTATACTTTTTGTATAGAAAATAAAGAGTACAGTTCATTTTGTGATCGACTGTCACTATTACTAAAAAGTAAATAATTATATGTAGGTCCGTTACTAAAATATAAGAACACTGAATAGTCGTCGCTTTGTTTGAATAAATTCGGTGTTTGAATGAATTTAATTTAGTCTTCAATAGTACATATTTTTTAAACCTGCTTGCTTTTTAAAGCAGAAGATTCCTGTTTCATCATGGAATAACAGACTTACAAATTTATATACGATTACTTCTGAGTCGAATATAACTTGTTCACAGCTCTCATAATAATAGCTACTCAAATTTAAGTAACATTTGAATTGGAACATGGTGACCATGACTTTTAAAATAGTGTCTATTTTTAAAAGCAGGGTACAATATATTACTGTAGTTGTGGCCGGTAACTGTAATTAAAAGTTATATAAAAATAATTTCATAATTGACAGTTACTATCAAAATACGCGAACGCAGAATTCTTATGGCGAATACCTAAACGTTTTGTATAGAAAAGCTTGAATATTAAATGATTAATGGACTGGAAAGATTAAGCGTATTACCAATGCTCTCTAATACATATAGTCTAATTGAATTAACTAGCTAGGCTCTGGTTTTAAAATGTATATAATCATTTATATCTTTGCGGAGAACTGAGCGGAAAGAGCGCTTTCGAGATTTATATTTCGAATTTCGATTTATTTATTAGCGCTAAAACGAATACGTGTATTAGATTGTGCTAAGTCTCAGGGCCAACCGAAATTAATTCCAGAAAGTTCATAAAACCTCTCATTGAACGGCCTGTAAAATTCTCTGAGTCGCTCTATAGCTACTGGGTCGATATGAGGATGGTTTCTGCCTTTGGTTTTTCCTAGACAGTGCGGTACAGAATTACCTTCTGATTTGAGTAGACAAGGGAAACCCTTAGTGGAGTTGAAGTAGAAGTGCTTCTCGGTTATCACATGTTTTAACCCTAAGAAATCCTGAAAAAGAGAATGAAATGTATAGCCATTTATATTTAACACAGAAAACACAATGCAGAAAATATTTAAGTGAGCTTTAACTTCCTGGAGCATTGCAAAGAGTTTCTTCATTTTGACTTTAGCTCTATTAACTTCAGAATCTCATTATGCATGATCGAAGTATTGATGCTTGAAGTATTTGTCTGGTTCCTTGAAGGTTTGGATTCCTTTTTGGTGTGGATGAAACAATTACCTGCACCCTTGCCATCTCCGCAGCTGGGTCAGCGACGAGTCTCTCCCCGCTGATCAGCAGTAGCCGTGACCGAGGGAACCTCCGCAGCCAGCGTCGGAGAGGTCGCGCGTATATTCCAAGTCGCACTGGTGGCCATGTGGCATCCACTACTGACCAGGGACCACCCCAGCCGATGGTGCTGTTGACTAGCGCTAAATCTTCGAATCGCGGAAGTGTTGGCCTTTTGCTTTGAAAAAAACCGTCAAAGAATATAAAAATCCTCTTTTTATTGCAGAATTGTTATAGATGTAGGTAAAGTAAAAATAAAGTAAATAAGCTTATATATAATATATTATTGTCATATAGTGTAACTTTTAACTAGAGTGGCTATTAAATTTAAATAACTCGTATATTTTGCAGACTCAGCCATGACTTACGTCATTATTTTTGTATTATGTCCTTGATCGGATTGTCTCTTAAAAGGACAAAGCTTCCTTAATTCTGTGGTTATAAAATAAGTTTACCTTGCAGATTGAGTATAGTCACTGATAGCTCTGGTGACTGGGTCTCGGACCACTGCTAGCAGCTTCACTGATGGATTCATTGCGTACACACGTTTCGGGGCAGACCTCGTCACCCAGTACGACGGCGTCTTCTCCATTGTTATCTGACCATCGAGTGTAGATGGCATTTTCTCTCTAAAACATTTGTATTAGCCTCTGATAGTACTTTTTGACTTTATTGCCTTAGGGCCCCGATGAATTTTTAAGTCATATTCAAATGCAATAAGTATTTGGAGGAAATTCACTTATAACTCACTATATATCGATTCTGATACTTAAAAAAATATAGTAATGAACGTTTTATATTAGTTAATTGGTACAAAAATTACCATTATGATTATGTTGCTATATCACAATATGATTTAGAAAAATATAGTATGTGAATCAGTAACATGTTCGGATTCAAGACATACCTGTACCATTCAAATCCCTTGTGGTAAAATTTATCAAAAAAATGCACTTCCGACCCGGCGGCTCTGACATCCGGGTGCAACCTATAATCATATGCATTTATGTATTATATTATTCTTCTTTAATTTTATTATTAACGCTTGAAGAAAAGAAACAAAGCAAAACAGCGTTATGAAAAAAAAATTAATCTTAACTACTTAGGTTTTATAGATCTTTTTGTCTGTTTATCCAAGGGCAAAAACAGATGGATCCCCTAACTGTAACCGGTCACGTTCGACCAAGGATATTTCAACATTAGCATATTTACTCTACTAAGTGATATAATATATTATGTAACTTTATATTATATTAATTTTATACCTCAAAAACTCCAAAAGTGCACGGGTCCCACACTTCTTCACTCCAATAATCAAGGCATCAGGCAGTCTCTTCGTTGGTATCAAATGATGTTGCAATCTTCTATATCTATTTACATCGTCGAACTTATATCCCAAAAGCGACGCAAAACGTATGGTCGCACTTTTATAATCTTTCACATGATTTTTAAAAAAGTGCTGGATACTGAACTACGGTTAAAATAAATTTAATTATTCACCTATTAAAACTATAAGCCCTGATTTCGTTTAGTTAATTATAAAGTACTATAAAGGTAACACACACTCCACAACATATAAAATATATTATAACGATACATATTTCAATACAAATTTAGAAGATGTAGTTTAACATGAATAGTTTTCACATGTTAATGACGTAAGTATTATAAATATACAAACCTTTTTATTGTCAACTAAACAAGTATTCAACACATATAATAAATATAATAGAAATAATAATGTGAAATATATAAATATAGTTCGTTTGGAAGAAGCCGGCAACCATTTCATTGCTACTGATACGATTCATTTGTGTTTTTGTTATCGTATTGCTACTACCACTTTAATTTTTTAATAATTTCCTAGTATTTATTCTGACTATAATGATAAAATAAACTGAGATATGTATGAGCACTAATACTGAAACATTGTTTTGAATTCACTGATCTTTGTTATTGAAATGCGACGTAATAAAAACATTATAATGTATTTTTGTTTTTGTACTGGGAGGTTATTATCTACACGAGGTTATCGTCAGCACTATCGTACTCTGCTTTTTGATAGCTGAATTGGAAACACTGCAGAGCGCAAACGCGAAGGAGAATCAAAAATATTGGACCTCTGCGGTAAGCGCGAAATACAAATTTATCCGCATTCCATAGTAACAATTTCCCGGAAATGATGCATTGACTCGGATAATTGTACAAGATACGGCATCATTAAAATCATCGTCAAAAATGCTTTTAATATTCCACTTTTGGACTTAGGTTTTGCTACAGAACGATTAAAGTTAAGGTTTTACTCTACCGTGTTGCTAAGTGCAGATTGATATTCCAGGTAGGTTCAACAATTGTAGGCATTATAGATTTCAGCGTTATCCTTTTCTATTTATTGTACATAATAAACCGTTATTTTTTAAAATAATCTGGGATAAGTCAAAACAATACTTAATACCTAGTTTAAATAACTACATATTAATAAATTTGTTTTAAAATTACTTCAATATTATAGTGATTATGATTAAATGCTTCAGAATTCGGCTTTCTACTCTAGAGTTCTATAGTTCGACTCTATAGCTCTTATTTTAGAAGTTATCTAATTATCTAATAAGACATTGGATTAACGAAAGAAGAAGGAAAGAAGGAATTGGAAGGAAAAGAGCGTTAAGAAATCTGCATGCTTTAAAACTTCGACATCATAACTAATAAGTTATAATGTAAGTGAAATCGATTGATAGGGTATGTGAAAAATGTTTGATAAGATTTCGATAAAATTAAGAAATTAATCTACTACATGTATCCGACAATTATCCAATGTTACCAACAATATAATTGTGATGTTCATGTCAGTCAGACGGACAACTAAAGAAAAATAAATTTGGTCGTGTTGAACTTTGAGGCCGAGAAATAAATTAAAATGACAGTCCAACAGCTTAGCTCGAATATTTCTGACGACTCTGATGATATGGTTAGTTTACCATCGGAGGAGGAAATTTATAGGCGAAAATATCAATTGTTGTTAGAGCGATGTGAAGTATTGCAACAAGATAATGAACGAATAGTGAATAGGTCGGTGTTTTAAATTGATATTCGCGCCGTGTTATTGTTTAAACGAAGTAATAAAGTTTGTGCTGGTTTTAGGATACACGAGGCGAAGAAAATAACAAAGCGGTATAAAAAAGACATAAGATTGTTGATTGAAAGATTAGACAAGCATGGCGATCAGTTTCGTACGGCGACAGTTGAGTTCGATGTTAAACCTGAAATTACAGCAAAAGTTTCCCGTACGGGAGCTAAAACACATCCATCAGGAAAACAAACAGAAAAACAGAATGCCACTGGAGGCAAAAAGGCTGGTCCCAAACGCAAAAGCAAGGCAGACAAGGTTTGATTTTAATTTTATATTTAAATCTAACTGTAACTTATGATTTTATATTTTAATTATATCGTAACTTTTCTTATTAGGTAATTAAATTGCAAGCATATGTGCCAACCGCCTAATTTGAGGGCCCTGCAGTGAACAGCTAATGTTATGCTGCAATATCTATCAAATATGGATTTAGAAATAAGTCTATGTAAGACTGACCAGTCATATTGTCCCTGAGGACTCATGTGATAGTGTACTTAGCAACACACTGATTATAAAGTTAGATAGACCAATGTTATCACTGCTTCTTTGTTATAGAAACAGGTGTTGAATTAATATTTTTTATGTTAACCTGTGTTTTCATTCTCTAAGTAAAAAGACCAATTAATATTTTTTTTATATTTTTGATGTAAATGTTTCATTAGTGTATTAAGGACATTACATATAATCTGGGTAATTAACTATACTTTGGATAACAGGGGAGTTAATAATAATTCTAATTAAGTAAAACCATTAATTGATTTTACCAATTTGCTGTTTCAGTGTACATTTTTTATGCCTAAAGGTTGAATATTTGGTTGTTATTCTATGATAGCAGAATGATGTAATTAATTCAATAGAACTTGAGGAGTAGTTAAAAATTGTAAACTTAAGTTTAATTTTAAACTGATCTGTGAAGTGTCAGGACATTGTTGAATTTTCTCTCTGATTTTTAGGTCCTATTCCTTATTTTTACATTACATGTTATGATGGTTTATTACTTTATTTTATAATGTACTTTGTAATAGGAAATACTACATAATTTAAAGTATACCTACTTAAATCAGTCTAAGTAAGTGCAATCAAATATTGATATGATTTATTTTATTAATATTATAGGCATTGATTGAATATATGAGCTTTAATACACATTCAATTTTAGTAATCATGTAGATCTATTTTTAATATATTCTATAGAATTTCATCAATGATAAAACAATGGTGCAGTCCCACTTTCTTTCAGACTCTTAAGCACTCATCTACATAGTATAATTATGTAATATTATTATCATTTCAGCCTGAAAGAGATCCAAATGCACCCAAAAAGCCATGCAATGCATTTTTCCAATTCTGTCAAGAACAGAGACCTCTGGTGGTGGTTGAAACTGCTACAGAAATGGGCTCAGAGCCCACCAAGCAGGAAATTACAAGGCAATTGGCTTCAAGATGGAGGGCACTCACACATGATGAGAAAAGGGTAGGCTTTCAAAAATGATTTCATCTTGAGTAGACTATCCTAATATTGATCCAAAACATCTTCGCTACAAGGTTTTTGTCATATAAATGCTATTATGAATGATAAATATGCAACATGGCTGACACGGTTGGTTCAGTAGAGCTAAAGATCAAGATAAGCAGTGGTAGCCTAGTGGTTAAGAATTCAGCCTCTCATTCCGGGGGTCCTGGGTTCAAATCCATGGCGCGC
>DWME01006827.1:0-13214 GCA_018244795.1 Parelbella ahira ahira
CAGCCGCCGCGCTCCGTATATGAACATTCGTAGCCAAACAGCTTTCTCGGCCAAATAAGATTGTAGTGTTAATTGTATTTTAATCGATATAATAGATAATTTTATATTTAGATTGGGTGTTAAGGAGAATACACATAGTAGATGTGTATGCTCCAATAGTATACTTGTGGTAGATATGGGCAAAGCACTATAAGGCGTTTAAACAACCGACGTCAGATGTTAGTCGAGGAAACCTATACAGTCGTATCTGATTTAATACAAGTACAGGAAGAAATTATTGCAGTGGTACATAATTTACACTAAAATTATTCTAATTTATTTAGCAAGTACTGCTGAAGATTTGGAAATTCTAATGTGACTAGACACACAGCATTAACCCCCAAACTCCCAACTCACAAAATAAGCAGAGTCTGTGCTATGTAGTCAAACAATTAAGTACAGACATATGTTTCTATCCACAACCACATGTACCTCTATAGACATTTTTTTACATCTACACACAAAATATATACCTGAGCGCGTCATATAAATAATTATTTCGGGTGGGAATCAAACCCACGACTCCGATTCATAAGTCAGCTTTATTAGTCACTGTATTAAAGGGTCCGATAAAATATTATATTCAGTATTATGTTCATGTATTACGACGCTGATTTTCTACAATCATTCCAATTTCGGAGAAAACTCGATAATATACAATAATAAAATTGCACAAGCATTAACAAATGCATTACAATTAACTAGGTGTAATGTACATTTGAAAGGTAATAATAATTTATTCGCGGCATATTCATAACCTCATTAGCAGTGTAGAGGTAATTTATTAATAATTCAACTGAATTCAGCTAATGTTATACTGTGGTAATGATGTTTTTGTTAATTACAATCGATTTTACGAAACATTACGCTGCATAAGAAGTATTCATTAATGAATTATTGAAAACGTTTCGAACACCTTACGAAAACTCGAATGTCCTTATTTTAGTAGTAGATATATGTATGTATATAAAACTCGCAGAAATTACCTAGGCACCTCGCTACGATGACGTAATGACGAGGTACTAACTGCTTGAAAAACGTTTCTTTTACGTTAGCTTATTCCTAGACTTATACGAAACGAAAACAGCTCACACAAGCGTATAATAGTAGCTAAATTATTGTCCATACGCGAGCATGGATAGGCAGAGTCAACTGTCGCAAGTGTCGTTTGACAAAATTATCGTACTTGCCTAGAGGAACTCTTGACCTGGGCTTCTATTGAGACCTTTCAGTTATGATAGAAGTACACCCACCTAGGCCTGTCTCTTACAACTCTACCATTCACACTGGCCATACAAATTTGTTTCGTTACTCGACTTTCATTCACTCTTTCTGCATCCCTAAATTATCTTAGCATCCCTTTCTTCGTCGTAGTCACTATCTTCTTCGAAACACATCCTTCCCAGTTCTGATCATTCCTTTTATAAACTATGTAATATGTAGTATGGATAAGCAGTATACTAAATACTTTCACTCTGAATATTCAGTATATTAAAGAAAATAACTGTCCAACAATGTACGATCTGTATATTAATTATTACGTACATAAAGCAGTCGATAGTTAGCCCACGACATTGGCACTACGTCTCTAACTTACACTTTTTAAAAGAATTCCAATAGTGAACATTGTAGATATCAAAAGACAAAGTAAAACTATATTTTGTAGTGTTCATTTATTGTACGTTTAGGAGCCACCATTAAAATATTGTTGTCGATTTCTCCAACTGGCAGCGAGCTACGAACCGAAATAAATACTCGTATAGATTCTTATTTCAGTTTCACAATAAAAAAGACCATTAAAATACGACGCCTATAAAATGCGACAACGACCTATTTATCAAAAAAACAAGTATTTTGATGTTCTGCAATCTGTTATTGCATAATTAAAGGATCCTATAAATATGTGGCTCATAGTACTTGTCCATGCGCGTTCGAGCGAAGAATACTTCCTAACATTACAGGGCTAACCTTACTGACTGGCTGCCTGCCATATTGACACGTGTTAGATGAGAAATATTTCGGTGAGACGCGAGCAGAGTCGCAGCAATAAATAACATGCGATAAAACACAAAAGTGAAACTTGTATGATACGGATAGCGGTGTATTTATTTGGTTTGGAAATCTGCTACAAATACACAGATTAATTTAAACTAGAAAGTCCTTTCCGACTGCTGTGTCATTAGAAAGTGGAATCTATTAGTAATTAAATTAAGCCGATAGTGGGTGAGGAGCCCTGGTTAACGTATTCTTCATCTTTGCCGCTTGATACTATTATCAATGACCTTCAAAAATGTTGGCGACACGCTTCAGCAGAGTTATTAAAGTCCGCACCTACTCGCACATGGGGTATTTGATTCTGATTATGTGAAATTATTATTGCGTCTTCACGCTAGATCCCTTACGGGTTAAACAGAGACCACCAACTTAGTAAAATTGTTAAAGTTGTTTGTTAGTTGTGTCCCAAGGTTACTAAAAATAAACGGAATTTATAACAAAACGGGTTCTCATAGTACTCTTGGTAATATTTCTATTTTGGTGTTAAGCTGAGTAAATTGACATACATTGCTTTATATTTTATTATCATTCAAAATACTCATCAGCATCCGAAATCCAAGAGCACTGAGGTTATATGTATAGTCAGTGTGGTCTCCACCACGTTTTCAATAGTTTTAAAAACTTCCTTGGGAGGCAGCACATAGGAAACTCTTCACTTGTTGCAAAAGTTTATAGATAACCGTGCCCACTACCCATCGGATGGGAAGTTTACCTGGTTGCCACGTCTTATATTAATATAAAAAAATAAGGAAGACAGACGATTTATTCGGAACAGCTCATATTTTAATGTATCTATCTACCCCACATTGGATACCGGATATCGAGAAACGACGTTTTTCTCGTTGCAAGTACCTAACGCGAGTAAAAGCTATCAGGTATCACTTACGTAACAAAGTTGTTATAAATAATAGCAGGTTCGATTTAAACCAGATCGGACACCATCGGAAAAAGTAATTCCACACCATATGTGGTTCTACCGCGTTCCGTGCGTTTGGGAAATGCACAAGAGTGATGTTGCGTCCCTTTCACTTTGTGTAGCAACGAGCGAGACGGACACAATGGATGCAGGAAGGGAGCCAGTGATAGTATGTCCCACTACATTCACCGGGATTGGAGTCTTCGACGCACACAGTTCGATTTCAGCTTTCGTTCAAAACGGTCGTATACATTCATCTAACACTACTATAATCATTATTAACTTTCCCGTTGAAGACACGTTGTGCAATGATGAACCATTTTTGAAAATGGAAAATGTGATTCAGTCAGGGAACGGATTCACTTATTGATTATTTTCGTTTAGTGTGTGGACAGTTCGAAGAATATATTTTCTTATTGGTGAAGTTTTAGTGAATTATTAAGGTGAGTAAATTTTTATAAATCTTTATGATTATATTTTATAAAACAATAATTATTTTCGGAGTTGCTTTTGTTAAAAATCGTAAATTCTCATCATTAAATTTCTACTAGCATTCTCTTATTGTTTTTCATATTAACTTTTTCCTATATTCACACCAAAGCATACAAGAATGAAAATATTATATATATATCTATACCTAAGAATATTTATTAACGCCCGCTGGTGCTACTGTCACTAATCTTTAAAATAGATCATTCAAGGTGTCTTGTTATTGCGTTTTTGTTGAAGTTTAAGAAAAAATGTCTATACCTAAAACCAGTTATCAACATGATGGCAAATTTATTATTTATTTTCTAAGGCTACAGAAATTTAATGAATATAGAGGTAGGTCAGGTCTGTAAGGTAAAGGTATTTGACATTCCTTGCTCTCTGCCTACCGTAAGACCTGGCGTGATAATATAACGATACAGTTGAAGCATTTCTCATTTGGTTAGAAATTTTTCTTCTGACCGCCATTAATACTGTGAATCTACGAAGCACAAATATAACGCTGAAAGAAGTGAGAGCAGAAGATAACGTATAACTCCACGACCAATTGAAGGTTTTACATTGACATCTGAAGAACAGTCTCTAGAGCAGGTACCACGGAGCTGGAGTATATGTAATCATTTTATAAACTACAAGGGAAGCTATTGATGAACCTCCATAGAACAATGGTTTAATATTTTTCTCAGCACCGGAACTAGATATGTATATGCATAGGAAAATTTAAAAAGTAACCCAAATTAAACCCATCGTCAATAATTTAATAACAGACCGTAGTTTCCTATTATTCTCCAAATGCATTTACGCCCCAAACCATTAATTACATTGATGTTGTGTTAAAAAAAGAGAATGTAATAAGATAAAAAAGACATGAAAAAAATTCCACTCCTAGTTTGGCGACAGGCGACCGCAACGGTTTCCAATTCAGTGATAGATTACAAGAAGAAGCATATTTGACTATTTGAAAATATCCTCACAATACACAAATTCATCCTACCAAATACCGACAATATAGGGATCAGTGTCCAAAATTCAAGATCAGAAAACACCAGAGTAATATCGTATTTATTTAAGTAGACACTATAGTGAAGCCAGCTTTTGTCGTTATGCTGTAACTTCAACCTCTAAAGAATAAACATATTTCAAATTGAACTCCGGTAGAAATCTCGATTAACGTTCATTACGAATTAACTGTAAGCTGAAATACAAACAAGCAAAAAAATTGCCCTTAATTCGATCTATCCATCATCAAATAGCAGCTCTCAGTGGACTGGCAGTAAGCCGCACAAACAAATCCGTTAACATCGGTTAGTACACAATGGGCTCTGTATAAACAACTCATCTTCTATCAACACCCTATGCGCGTGACTTTCACTTGCGCGGTTCAAGGGCGTTAGGCTCACTACGCACGTTGCGATTGTCCGTCTATCTATTCAACAGGTGTATTAGTAGTAATTTTGGGAAACCTTTACAATGAGCTAAGGAGAGCTTTTTCCATGTTAACAAGAGAACTAATAAAATACATACAATAAAGATTTGTAAACACATAGTAAAGTAACTATATACCCAGATACAAGACAAATAGCGTGGCCCCAGCTCACTTATTTGTGTGAATTCAAACACCCAGTAACACGTTAACGTAGTCATTGTGCTTGCAACAAATAAATTACTGTTTAATTCGGCGGTTATAATATCCTGTACAATCCTTGGTAGTTGCATAAGTCGAAAGAATACTTGAACACTTCAAATAAAAATGTAGGTACTATATGAACAAACAAAATAGTTATTTATTAAGGAAAGCATACCGTGATCAGCAATCATTTTAAAAATTTAAATATTATGAAAACAGTAATCGACGGGGAGTGACCGACCTAAAGCCAATATACACGAGCGCCTCGTCGTGTTTGTTTTTTGCGGTTTCAACATTACACATAATACAAGTATTGTGTATAGCGATGCCGATTGTTAATGGAACTGTGAGTAGAAAGTTAACGACTGATCGATAGTTAAGTGCCTTCCCCATGACCCGTAGAACATACTTATGATACTATTTACTGTTTTACACATATGTAATGTCACATATTAAGATCTATGTTAGCGTACATTACTGACATTACTACCTTTCGTGCACAACCCGCACTTGGCCAGCGTGGCAGACTATGCCCTTAATAGTTATCATCCTGATAAGTACTAAAACTTTCACTCTAATCCACCATCGGATCTATAAAAGTTTTCAATTTCTTAGCCATATGTCATATTTTTGTTCGTTAGTTATTTTAGTAGCATACAATACCAGAATTGTATTTTTACTTCATTCGATTCTCTTTTCACCTGCGACGCAGACAACTAAAAACGCGCGAACATCCAATTTGTTGTATACGAGTAATGTTCCAGGATGTGAGAGATTTCGTCTTCATGGAACTCATTCATTTGCTAAACGGCTGGAAAGTTCTTAGTAAAAATATAATTATTATTACGTATACGTTGACATGTTGACTACAAATCGATGAGAATATTTCATAAGATAAAGTCACGTCAAAAATATGAATTGTCGCAAGAAAAAATATTCACACCAATTATGTTATTAAGTGTTACATCACAAGCTACGGTCGGTTTAGGCTAAGGTAGAGTTGACTCGCTATATACTCGTATTTGAGAACGATTACATCTATGGCAGTCATTTTTTTCCAAAATAAGATTAAGCTATCAACATATTTATACATGGAGCTAGGTGGGCCACACAATGGGCGGAGTCCGCGGCGAGTGGCCAAGAGCAGTGTGGCAACCGGTCCGCGACGTATGATGTAATACTTTCTCGAGGAAAGTTGTCAATTGGCGCTGATTAGCGTAGAACAGCGGATTTGTGAAACCCGGAAGTTACATTTGTCAACATTCCTCCTGGTGTCTGTTTACACCTTTATACATTTTATTAAGAGCCATGAATAAACCAACTGCTATTGAAGATTGTTGGCAGGTCGGTAACAGGGCGAGCACTGGCAACGTGTGTTGGCTTCGAAGCGAAGCTTTTTTGTTCCATTTAACATAAAGTTCCAGGCGAGAGTTTCCGGAGAGAGTTACGCGAAGATTTTCTAAAAAGCGGCAAACCACTTTCCTCTACACTTCACTTTTAACGGATGCTCCAAGGTTGAACTTGAAACCCACTTTACACTTGTACTTTTGAATGTTGTATATATTACCTATATATTTTAAATTGTGTTCTATGCAAAAGCTACTTTTGGAGCTCCGTAGCTAAAATTGTTTTTCACATACTCCTATTATATGTTTACAGAAAACTATGTCGCTCTGGCCGCAATTATAGGTAATGTTATCATGACACCAATGTAGAAGAAGTACACATCTGTAAGAATAAATATCAGTCACTGTGTTCTTTCTGCCTATCTGATAAGGGAGCTTACTTGATGAGACAATAATAATAATAATGACAGCGATAATTCAAGGACCGAACCTTTTGGGTCAGTACTTCCTTCTACGTATTGTAAGACATACGTGCCCTGGAGCCTGCTAGTATATTTAAAGAATAATGCGCAAACAGCGCGGCCGGGAGGTGTCGCGTGCGACGCGCTCGCCGCCCAAGTGGCGCAGTGGGCCACGTGTTTCCACTGCCCGCACTGTGGTAGGAAGAAATATAATTTATATTTTCGCTACAATTCGTATGATTTATAGCATTGAATATAATACGCAACCTTATCCTTAATAATAATATTATTCGACCCATTTATCATTCCACTGTTGAAAAATGCATCTCCTCTCACATTAAGAGGATTAAGACCATAGTCTGACACGCTAAGTGTGGGTTGGCAGACTAGACACAACCTAAATTTTCTTTTTATAAACTTTAAGGTATGCAGAATTCCTTACGAAGTTTTCCTTCTCCGTTAGCGAGTAACCTTATCCTTACTCTTACTCATTATTAAATCTGTCACAGTGAAACAATATATTGGAATTATCATTCGAAAAGGTAAAGCTAATGTAATTGATTTATTGGCACAAATAAATGATTAATAAACGTAACGTTACGCTTATATCGACCCAAACAGGTAGGCACAGGAGTGTAGTACACACCCACGTTGCATTAGTTACGTTATACGTACCATCGTAGAATAGTATTAATTTGGCTGAAGACTATATATGTACGTCGTGTCGTGGTGCAGTGGAGCCGTGCGTGAAATTCCTCTCATTCGCAGCGAGTTTCCGCCGCCGCCGGGAATGTAGAGCACTTTCCGTACGTTTTCCCGCTATCGGAAACGCATTGCAACAAAATACTTCTTCGTTTCTTATTCAGAGCTTCATTTGGCGATTGTACCACAACTGCGCCAGTTATCATAATATAATACCATCACGCCAAGTCCTTTGCAGGATACGCACAGTGCCAAATTTCTCTATTTATTGTCCTCTATCCTCACATATGTCCTTATTGTTCTGTTGAATTAAAATTTTATTTTATGTAATACACCATAATCCATCCTATGAGTTGTCATCGCGGCTAACGCAAGACTCAAATTTACCGATTATATTTAATTAAATCACACTTCAAACAAACGATTAATATTCACAAAACGGATTGTCAATATAATCGACATTCGCTAAGGTAATGAAATTATTTACAGCACATTGGCATGTAGTTGATTTAACTCGATTGTGCCTCATTTCGTTTTATTTGGCACTAACTAAACACTAGCGTGTATTATTTATTTAACAGTTATATTCAAAGATGTTAAACATTCAGAGTATTACGACTACGAAGAAACTTGTTCTAATTGCATAAAGGGCTTGTTAAGCTAACTGGCTGACATGGGTTAAAATGGGATAAAACATTAAGAAACAACATTACGAAAGGTTAACGTTATTCAACAAATTAGCTGAATCGCCTAAAACAAAGGTAACGTTTACGCACGCGTTACAGAAGAAAGTCCATTGGACCGGTCCAAGCGAAAGTTATCATAAAAAATATATTCGGTAATTTGGATGACGACAGTGTGCCGCCACTGCGGGCGGAAACGGAGGCGGCAGCGGTTGCCCAATCGATCAAACTGTTGATCGGCACGTTTAAATCATTATGAATCACACGCAACATCCTTCGGTCTATCGCAATCATCATAATCTTATATCCTTAACAATCAATTTGTAATTTGTGTATAATTGTATCGTTTAAATTAAAACATACAAATTATTGTTTGATAATTGGGAGACATGTAAAAATGATTTTATTTATTTTAACATAGGTATATGTCGTTTTTACAATACAAAGCTATTTAGGAATTAAATCAATCATATTATTTCTCCGTTCAATTATTATCTTCTTATATTCTTGAGTATTATCTTCTTAATAAAAACTATTTTGGCGCCCATTCTCCTGCTAACTTTTAATTAAAATGGATACTTTTGTCCAAACATATGACTAGCATATAGTAAACTTTGATTAAAAAACAGCGGCCACTGTGATATTATTGTTACGAACTCTTTTACGCAACAGTAAGAGATGAGAGGAATTATAACACGTAAAAACCAGCGACAGGATAACGAGAGAAAATATTTTTGTTGACCTAATATTTTTAATAAATTACGAAATCGTACTCGTACTTGCGCTGACTTTTCTTTCATCTCACGCTCTTACTAGAAACACATTTAGCAACCAATAAAAAGTTCATCGACCCTCGTCAGCAGGCAAAAGCGAAGGGAGTCGGCCCAATTAGCTAGTGGAAGTAGGCTTGTGAATTAATGGCGTGTTCAACATTAATTTTACTTTTCAAACATAAAGACTAAATTGTTGACGTTAAAAAGATTTTGCAGCTGGACAAGATATAAGAGGAGTTGAGTGTTGCATCATATCTTGGGAATGCCTATGTCCAATTGTGGATAAATACAGACCATATTATAACTGACAGTCTTTTTAAACCAAAATATAACGTTCCAAACACTGACAATTAACAGTGTTAATATTGATACCAGACTGTAAGGATGAAACAATAACATGTTATATGTATTAATAACGACAACATAAAAATACTAGTAATGTTTTATTTATGTGTAACACGATTAAAATTATAGAGAACATGATATATGTCGTTAGATTATATCAGTGAGTTTCGCATTGTACGCCGCAAATGGAAGCTTTATCCAAAGAAGGATTAGTGGGAGGAGTAGGCGAAATCTAACCTTGGAGTACCTATGTTATGTATGTAGGCAGGTAGTAATTACTCGTACGGCACTGAATATATTGTACATACACTTACATAGTCTCTTTACTAACTTTAATTTGTTCTCATCCTAATACGGAAAGATCTGTAGGCTCTGATCCCTTTGAAGTAATAATATAAAAAATGATGAAAATTTGGATCATAAATTAACCTTCCATTGATTGACACAAACTGAACACAACTAGGAAAACCTAAATTTCTTTCTTCAGCCCAAGATACTTTGTACATTTTAGTTTTTGTCCACAATTCGAATTCCAAGTCACCCGAAAATGTAATCCACAAAAACAAGGTTGCGTGATATTCACGCATAAGGCCTAATTAATTAAAATGTTTTGTTTTGAATTCAATGCATTACTAAGTTCAATATAATATGTAGATTTCGTGTACGCGTTGAAGTCTTTTGCATGACAGTGAATATATGAACGGTGAAACGTGTCGCAGTAAATAAATGAATCTGCAGCTTTAAATACAATAATTTTACCATCTCAACAGACTCTACATTAATACCTGTGAAAAATAAACAATACCATAACATGGGAGCCTAACACACCAATAAACTAAGCTGTAACATAACTATTGTTATAATTTAATAAAATATGCATAAAACAATTGAACAAGTCATAGTTTTATCGCGGAGATAGAGCGCAAATGACTTATGGAGTTAGATAACCTTGGTGAGGTAGGATAAGGCTGTGTAAAATGTGAATCGATAATACCTAGTGCTCAGTTTATTAGCAACCCATGCTTCGGTCATCACATTCGGTCAGTCTCTGGTCACCGAGATCGCTAGAGATGGTTGAATGGTTTTGATATTTGATAGACTCGCTGGATAAATTTTTATCTATATATTCTCGCACGTGCACCTAAAAGACAGTGATTGTGAGCACCCTGTTGTGGGATCACGCATGTTACAATCACTTTTATGTACACGTAGTCATTATTAAGCTACATTAGTAAAGACTATCTAGTACATTTTGTATTACGCATTCAAAAGGTTACAAATCCGTATATGGCACGTATGTTTATTGGTGCGTAGGTAGAAAAATATTATTATATAATTCTAAGTACCACACGTCGTGCGGCGTGGGTAGGCAGTAGTAGAAATAACAATAGTAGTACTATTAAGTACTCAGTACGCAATCAATTACATAACATTAATGTTAAGATTGTTTTGACGCATTTTCTTAGTATAATTAGGGTTGTTTCTTTTGACAACGGCATACGTGTATGAAGAGAGTGATGAATATAAAAAAGACGTCAGATCTGTAAGGATAGAGATATTTCGCATCCAGTATTGTGCTTCTGTCCACACTGTAAAGGAACTGAAATAATAATGACGTAATATTAAATTACGATAATGACGAGGCGCACAATTTAACCTACCCGTGTAATTATATCGTAACGAGGGATATTAATACCTGCCCGAGCTCATATCCGTCGACAATAAATCGCATTTTAGTCTTTATACCTTTGTCATTAAGTCGCTTTCAGTATGCGCAGGAACCTAAAAAAAGTAAAAATCGGTTATATGCGCGCGGAAATCCCTCAGACACAAATTATAGTGGATAGAAAATATTTAGCTGGTAAATACTAACAGCACATTTTATTTAAGCTACTATGTGTAGCGTACTCACATAGTAGCAAATACTCAAGCACTAATTTATTAAAACTAATTTACATTTTAGTAAAGGTTATGACAAAATACAACAAGGGAATCAAAAGTGCCCGGAAACTGCTTGCACGTGTGAAGAGAGTGACGGACGTAGAAGATGCGGCGTCGGGTGTAGATATAAGCTTGGAGATATTTGAAACTCTGTACTCTACTCTCCAGCTAAGGGGCCTCTCGTAATGATATAATAAAGTGAATAATAACAACACGTTGTATAACTATGTTACTCGTTAATTTTTAAATGATTTCAACTCATTTTATCCACATTGTTCTCTATTCACGAGACGATGCATTGCGCGATATCACGTAAATAATCGAAAAAATCACTATAGTACAATCACATGATCTTATTAGTACCGCAGCAAGAACGGAAACGATATAAATAAAAATCGAATTGTATAACACTGTCAGTACGGAGGCGGATCTCACGACGGAAATATGTATCAAGTGACATATACGAGTTGATGTAGTGACATTAACGTAGCGGCGCTGGGTAATTATAATATTCGCTATAATATGGAAGTTCTCGTGAGAATATTGCCATTCTATTGGTAATTGTATCACACTCGACAAAGGAGCTGACTGCGACAGTTGGCCAGTACTTAACGGAATTTGGGAAATTTTAACTGTTTTTATATCATTGGTATTCTTATGTGGGAAGTGTTTCTGCCACTGAATGTTATCACAGGTGAGTGCTGCGATATATATTCATATGTATATTAAAGTATAAATTTAGGGTTGGGTCAAAGTGGATCAAGGTAGAACTTTCTCTTTTATATATAAAAAATACAAAGCAGTATAACAAAAACATTTAAGTAATAATTTAGTTCTATTAATTAATTATTTTATAACGCAGTTCCTTGTTTCCCTCGTTTGCAAATCATAATCTTAAGTATGTCAACCTCGTACAATCGAAACAGTTCTAGAGCAAGCCATAGCATCTAGTAGGTACACGGTCAGACTATTAACTCATATTGGACCACTAGACAGTAGTAGTCACGCCTGAGACCGTTAGCCACCAACATCAATAGCTTTTCTATTCTACCATTGGACACTTGTCTCCTCCCAAAATGAAAAAGATAAGGCCATGATTATGGTGACACTGTGGCTGCGACCCAATTGAAGTCATCGATGCCCATAGTGTTTCTTGTTGAGATATATGTACATAAATATTTTGTTGTTATGTTTGCTGTG
This sequence comes from Parelbella ahira ahira, assembly GCA_018244795.1. Lineage (NCBI taxonomy): Eukaryota > Metazoa > Arthropoda > Insecta > Lepidoptera > Hesperiidae > Parelbella > Parelbella ahira. Next base: position 12,578 of record DWME01006827.1, read on the forward strand.
CGTTCATTAACGATAAGATATTCCAATGACCAGTCTCGTAACCTTTACAAAAGCGGCGCTTTGTACATGACATTATAATTCAATAACAGGAAACGGTTTTGATTAATAAAAAATAGACCAATCTAACATATTTCGCATAATAATAAATAATAATACTGTTACGATAATATTTGTAGTCGGATCTTGATTCTTGATCGATAGAGTGTTATACAAAACTGTAATAAGCACAACTATGAGAATATACTCGTATACATTATCTTTATAAAGCCGCATAATTATCCAATTAAATCGTAACTATTATTTATTTTTATACGTTCATAATCAATTATTATCATCGTTATTTGAGGTCAACATTAATATTAGTTAAAAATGACCCAAATTTCAGAGAAATAAATTATTATATTACATTATTTTAACACTACATTAATGTTTTAATTTTACTGAATGCTAATTGCACAATTTACTAATAGTCAGTCGCAGCCTAGTGGTTTAGAATTCAGTCTCTCACTCCGAGAGTCCTGAGCTCAAATCTATGGCGCGCACCCCTTTCCAAATTTATCCGTTTTAAGACTAAATTTCACTCGCTTTAACCGTGAAGGAAGATCGTGAGCCAGCCTCCACACCTTAAAGTTCACCG
>DWME01006828.1:0-13212 GCA_018244795.1 Parelbella ahira ahira
TAGCACCCGACCCGGGATTTGAACCCAGAACCTCCCGATCGGCAGTCGCGCTTGCGACCACTCGAAAAAGGAGGGAGTCAATTTAAGTTATAATATAGTCAAATACAAGAATATAAGTTGTCAAATTATAATAATAGTAGTATATAAAGTCAAATTATGTGGAACAGAGGTCCATAAAGCTGAGATAACAAAACATTATCTTAGCATAATTGCGTTGAAACAAAAGCCTTTAACCGAGGAAGGCAGTAAAGTGGCACAAAATATAAATATTATCTCAATATATTGTCTGTAGTGATATATTAACGTGGCGAATGGGCCATTTGACCAGGTTATGGGAGAAACGTGCAGAGGCAAGGTTGGACTCTTATTGACACTTATTTCTTTATTACCAATCTAGAATTCGACTGGCCCATTGCATGGCAAGCCTAACTGCTGAATTGGGGTTCGTGTTTTTTATTCCCATACATTTTACACTTATAAATCCTCCTTTTATTTATATTAGAATCAGATAGTCGTGTACGGTGATGTCGCAAGATATTTATTGGCGTGTTGTTACAAAATTAACAAGCGTTCATATTCTGATAACAATTTAAGTTATATAGGCCACGCTCAACCCAGATTTGTTCACCACAATAGATAAAGTTACCCAGCTACGGGTGACATTTGAGGTCAACTGACCCTTCCTTCATTTGTTACTATCCGTTCATTGTCCCAGTGACCGTAACCTAACTATTGTTTATCTCACAAAAGGAACCCCGGTTAAGAGTAATTACAGATATTTGTCAAGGACAAAGCCAAAATACTCTTAGAAAAGTCCGAATTATTAAAGTTGGATTTCGGTTAGAGAAAAATCCAAATATGTAATTCATAAAATTCCACAAACAATTATTTCTATGGACGCGAACGTTTAAATTATTTGCGGAACATTTTTAATTTCATATTTTATTTGAATAGCAAACGAAATGAAATGAAATTTATTGTAAATCGCCGTTTCTTTATAAACGCTTCCCAAGTAGATTCTCGCTAAGAACTGTTCGAATAGATTGTTGATTTAAAACGTCTCAACAAGAACATAAGGAATCTTTGTAATTTTTCATTACGATTCCTAAGATAATACAAGAATCACTCAAATAATTTTGCTCAAGAATGAAACAATCTTAAAGACAAACAAATCATCTCATTTTCATTGCTATGTTTATGCATATACAGAGTTATTCGGGCTAAACTTGTCACACTGGACTCTATATCTGCTTTCAGAATTATTTTTTGGCAAGCCCTTTACGAAGATTGACCCTGAACTGGAAAAATACAACACATTAATATTTTTGTTTTAAATATGTATAAGATTGATAGATAGTCCTTTTAAAACAAAATCTGTCAAACAGGTAAATGAGTCAACATTTTGAAGAGAATCTTAAAACTTTAAACGTCTCTCAGTAGAAACTCTCGGAAGAAGCGGCACACAGCGCTTCGCCTTTACGAGAAAAGAAACTTAATTGACTAACATGAAACATTTAACAATGTATTCGCCAGCTCACAATAGAAACAACTCGTAATATCTTTATTTGCTTCTCTGTATAAATACGTTTCTATCGAAGCTGCTACGCTCACGAACGCAGGCTTGACACATATAATATACGAGTATGTATATATCGTCATGATAATTTCAATATTCGTATATTTGAAACGTGGTAGTGTTCTACACTCCACTACCTACATCTTCGGTGACTACAGGCGTGAAGTTAAGTCATAATATTTTCCATAAATGAATGCAAAGGCTAATGATCTGCATCTGCGACGGTCTTAGCAAAGTTCCGCCTTTTCCACATGCATTCAATTCGTCATACATTTAAAGAACTTTTGACCTGACTTTTTAAGACGTATTCAACCTGATCGACAAAGTTACTAACAGGCTCTAAACGATATCTTAATTGTGTTCAGTGACAGTGATGATGCATCTAAAATATGCTACGTACATTAGATTAATTTGTAAACGAAGACGAATGATGATGTCGTAATCCGAAAGAAAACTATTAGTGGATGTCGACGTGATATATGAGTCGTTAATGGACGGAAATCGAGGGAAAGCGTGTGTGTTTGTATAACCTTGTGTGTATCTTAAACGCGCCTGAAACTGATACTCTGTCCTCATTAATAAGTATTGAAACGAACTGAATAATTTTACAAAGTATACTTCAGTGTAAATAATTCAAATATTTCTTCGTGTACTAGGTACCTCGTTAGTGGAGCGCTTACAAAATCGATTGCTGATCGAGAAGGCGTAGGTTCGAATACCGCGTTGGGGGCTAATGAATATTTCTAAATTAGGTTTTCTAGTAGTTTCCGTAGTACCTCGGAGTTAGGATCTGTGCCCATCGTACCACAATTGGCTCACCAGCTATTCCATGGTCGGTTGTACACGTAACTAGTGAAATATGTGAGTTTACTACCCTTCTCTGCCAACCCCTTCGGATATTACATGCGTGATATTACGTTTCTTCGTATATCTACGTGTTAACTGTCATTGTTATGTGTTCAACATGAATTTTTATAAACGTTATCCGATAGTACTGTATCTACAGTATCTACTTTTAGCTTATGTCTAAAATTAAATTATATAATAATGCCGTCGCCAATATGTAATCAATCTTTATTAGCAGCAAACAATCGTACTAAAATATTAACGCATTATTGTATAATACCAATGGATTGTATAATGATATAGAAAATAGTAATTATACTGGTAATCTAACAGCGACGCTCGAACACTAAATGTATTAAGATTGACGGAATAATTATTCTAAGTGATTAAGTGCTGTTTTACGGAGAACACTCAATCTTAGTCAACTGTGAACAGTCAATGAACTAGAATAACGACGGTAATATTTTATATTTGTATTGTTGTATAACATTGTAATAATTGTGTACTAATGTTAAAAACCAATTCACGTCTTTGCCAAGCTGGTTGGTTTAATATATTATATGGTTTTAATGTCATAATTGGTTAGTACATAAACTGACTGTTGTGATACAGGGAAATTCCAATATAGTTTAAAGAACGTGATATCACGCCTGTAACCCCCAAAGACAAGCACAGATGTGTAGTACACTTCAACCTTTCCCTAGTTACTTTACGTCCTGACCCGACACCGGGCACTCATGTGGACTCCGAAGCACCGCTGCGAATTTCCAGTTAGAAAGCCTCAATAGTACCCGACCCCGAGATCAAAACCAGGACCTCTCGATCAGCAGTCGCGCTTGCAACCACTCGATTAACAAGACAGTCAAATAAGTTAACTGTACACATTTGCCAACTATTCAACAATACGGTCGTGAAATATAATATTTAGTTTATGTAGAACTAGCATACCCACCGAAGTGTATTTAAATGTGGGTAGTAGTACAAAATACTTATTAGATTTACTAATGTTAATTACTATTTAATTACTATTTGGCAACGCTTAGATGGCAACACTATCGCCTCACTCAGAACGTAGCTGACACAGTGTCGTATAGTTAAAATTTAAAATAAAATAACATACATTAATTTTATTAATTCTGCGATGTAATATTTTTAATAGATGGCATGAGACTACAGAGTTTTTGTTGCACGCTATATTTATGATAGAAAGCATGGACGTATTTAATTATACAGTATGCATTAATGTTCTGTATTTTAGCACTAAATGCCACATCTAACAGCCAAATAATTACATAGTCCAATGAATAAATGTATTTAAAGTTTATAAATTCCACATTAACCATTTATGGTGCACGCATATATACTCATATGTTTCGATGGATATTTTCGGGCAATTAGACAATTTTATAAAACAAGTGTCATACAGTGAAATTTCAATTGTCATGACGTATTTGCATTTCACGCCAGGTTTTCCAAGAGTTAGGCCATGTACAGCAGTGTAAAATATATCTATGTACTCGTATGGGCCTGACATAATTCATTTCATTACTCTCGTCATTCACGCATGGTTTCGGAGATTTCTAACTTCTCCATCAGCTCTATCTCCCATCAGTCAACAAAGCAGAAAGTATGAGATCGGTGAGTCTCTCTAATTTATTGCAAAAAAGAAAAATGGTGCAAAATATCAGATTACGGCCCAACCTGCCTTTGTGTATACTAAGTTGTAGGTTATCATTAGCTAATTAGTGTGAGGTTGACATTTTCATAGCCCGTTTAGTTACAGCTCGAGCGAGTAAGTATAATTAGTTCAGTATTTATTACCCAATACCTATAATTAGTTCCAATGCTTTTAGTATAATTAAATTGTAAGACCTTGCTGTTTTGACGATCCTTTATTTCAGTCATTTCCACCTTTAGCAGAAACATATAAGCTTTCGATAATCTATTTTTACCATGCGAAAGTTATGAAGAGATTTTTAACTGTTTGTCTATCTGCAAGTGACCAGTACTGTAAACTAGCACCTTGTTCTCTTAATTTTGAAAGGAGACCGTCGTCAACAGTAAAACAAAGAAATGGTGAAAGATAACGGTTATGATGATGATCAACATCAGCCCAGAACTTGATCTTCAGCTCTTCGCATCCAACCACTGTCAGGCATTTTCCTTATACGCCCCACCTGACTGGCCAACTCCCCTATGCTACGTAATAATGATAAACGTATTTAAATTTACGAATTTATAATTAGGTTGAAGTTACATTAAACGTAATCAAACTTCCGATAGTCAAAACTTCAAAGTTCCAGAAGTCGATTTTAGTAAACGCCCTAACTTATTTTACTTAAAATATGTTCTTAGGTATATATGTAGTTGCAACCACAAATTTAGTGCACAAGTTTAAAGCTTTTGTTTTTTAACTGTCTAACGTTTTGTCGCACTTTGTTCCCGAAAATAGCTCTGTGTTTCAGTAAAGTGGAGGTAGATTTCACAACTTGCGGTACATTTTTTCCCTCATAACTCAATCATTTTGCAGCACTTTGACTCTATGTTAATAACCGCTCGAAACAATAATACATACGTATATTGTACCTTTTACCTCATTCACACCGGAATATTTTAAATTTTATAAAAAAAATAAAATATTCCATAGGTAATTAACTACTATTTATCACGTATGAATAAGGATGTTCGATTTTTAGTAAAGTTTTTTATACGCATCAAAGGAAAATAATAAAGATTTTTATTTATTGTGAATAAGTTCACTTAATAAAAATCCCTTAGTCTAGTGAGTCTAGTCCCATAGTCTAGTCAGTGTTAATATAGTCAGTACTAGTTGTAATACAGCCGGTTTAACTAACAATCCCACTCCCGTCGAATTAACACCAGTTACTACAATCTTATTACCAACCAATATCAACTGAAGAAACAGATATTGAAAATGCTATTCCAACAGCCCTGTTCGAGGTACATCATAGACGCCATGGGTACTGAAATGCCATGAATAACCTTACCTTAGTATTTCATGCCGAAAAGCAATATTACACAGAAGAGTAGCAATCTCTCTCTATCCGACCCTTTTACCACTCCACCGTTGAAATGCTGAATATTTGTAACTATAAGTTTTGCATGATGAGGTTCATGATTAATATATACATGTATACACTACACTTAATGAGTATCACACACTCAAAAATGTAAATTGTTATTTTCACTGGGCTTATACTTGTGTACCCTTTGAGTGCACGTGCGGACGCGGTGCGGGTGCGATGTATCGACAAAATGGCGTCGAAACAATACCTCTCGAAATTTATTTTAATTGGCCGTCACGGTTGACAATTGGTTTATGGTGTCACTTTGGTGCGGAAATGAAAAAACACGATCTAGCTGGTCTTATGTGGCAATCACCAATTATTTTCACTCGCTCATAATCTCTGTGTACTATGGATTTGTGTACTATGGATTTGGTCTGCCAGAGGTCAATAATTCGGAATTTATAAATTCAAAATTATTAATTCATTAATCAAATAAACATCATATAATAGATATGATGTTTATTTGCTTTTTCAAAAATCCATCTTGTTAATTTTTTTATGTTTGTATTGTGCTTACACGAATTAATGAATAAATAAAATCTTTTATTCCTTATGAGCTTTGAAGATTCTTAAGTTTTTATTGTTTTCTTTTTAATCCAAGTAAGAATAAATACTGAATTAAGTTGGGAATTTATTAAAAGAACAAATAAAATTGTTATAAATATATACAATTTTTTTTCCGACCCTTTTATCACTCCACCGTTGGACACGGGTCCCTTCTCAGAATGGGAGGGTTAAGACCATGATCTGCCACTCTGGCCTAGTATCGGTTGCACATTAAACACACATACACTAAAATAAGTAGAATTATTGTTTAAGATTCGCTTGCTATTATTTGCTATTTCTACCACTGACTATTACAGACTTATGTATGCGAAAAAAAAATATTATACTGTTTTCAAATAAAACGTAAGTCGAAAAATATTTCGTCACTTTATTTCCTAATACAACAGATGTAAAACGTTTGTCCTATTACCTATGTACAAATAAAATAAAAGTAAAACATGTATCATCAAAATACCTTAACACAATCTCCTAACGAAGTTATTCGATTTGATATAAAACAAAGCTACTGCATCGAATGTTGTTCGTACACGAAATGAGTTCTATAAATTGTGGTTTCAGCTTACCAGCTTATCTACAGCATACAGCCAGGATTTATAGACCTCCAGCGAAATCCTCTAACTTGCTGTCTGTTTGCATAACGAACTAACAGCGATATAGATATCAAGACTTATACTATAAATACGAATGTAACTTTGACTGTCTGTTAGTTCTGACAGATGATATGTTGGAGATATTTGAAGAAATTTAAAGTTTCATTTGGTTTCAAAAATTTCATTTCAAAAACTTAATCCTCCGATTACTTACCGTTCACTAACTTCATAATCAAGACTTTACATTACGAGAAGAGCGTGAAGCGATAGTCTGCCAGACTGAAGAAATGCGGGCTAGCAGAGTTCAGATCCCTTAAAGTAAGGTACACATAGAAAATTCTCTATATAATCTGCAATTATAATAGAACAAGCCATCAATGTTAAGATATTATGGCAGTCTAAGAATGTCAAAAACAATATTAAAGTTTGGAGTTCAATTTTTACTGCTTGCGTCTTCGACTTTGCGACTTGGCAAACGTAGCGTAGGACGCCCTCCGGCTAGGTGGACTGACAATATACGCAAAGTGGTTGGCAGTTGGATGGCTAGAGCAGAAGCAACAGTGGACGGTGTCGGGCTGATAGAGAGACAGAGCCCCTTCACAGCTTTCATAGTACAACATAGCTGGAATGTTCGAGAACACATTAGTACCTGTGTGGGTAGGGTCATATATCTGCTCTATCGTCGTTGGTCTTTATCGTCAGTCTTCTCTTCTTGCCGTCGAATCTCTTTAGAACATAACAACGTTTTCTACAGCAGTTCAGCAGTAGACTTGGCTGATTATGTTATTTCTATTTTATGTTATTATTTAATGTAACTGATTTTAACGTTTAAATAAATAATAACAAATGGTGTGTCTGTGTGATATGATATTGTAAATTGTTCCCATAGATTTTTTTTATTGTATGATAGATTAGCGTTTGGCTGCGATCCCGACTGTTGGAAAGCGCGGATGCGACCTAAGATAGAGCACGCATGCCTAGGAAGAGCCTAGTCACAGTTCTTTTCAATTTCTAGGTTGTAGGTCCTTATTATAGATTTAAAAACTTTTATAATTAATAATACAAACAAAGTTATTAACAGAATTAAGCTCTGGACAGAATAAATACCTACAGACATTATACAAAACTACACTTTGTTCAGCTACGAGGAAACAGCATTCGACTCTTAAAACTACCGGCACTGCGAGCAAACTTCGCGAGACAACTCAATGATTAAATTTTATCGATACTATTTCTTGGGGACAAAGTTGTTATACGTGGAAAACTTAGTTACAGCACTGAAAGAAAGTTTGATTAAACAATTTGACTTGACCGGATATATTTATTCATTCATCCCTCGCTTCATCCAATTGTATTAACAAATACTAACTACAGTAACTAGTGAATCATCATCAACCAGTCTAAGTCCAATGCTGAACAAAAGTTTCTCATGAGGGTATTTTGCGAATAATTCCCACGCTGGGCACGCGGGCTGGGGATGAATAATAAATGTTCCCCTAATGGTTATTATATTATAATTAATTATATATTAACCCATGAATATTCTGATTCAAACCTAGAATTTACCGAACTAATTAACCCTAACAGTATACCTAGAGTTCTATTCAACGTAATATGCGGATATCTATGGATTGCAGCGTCAAACCGTAAGTAGTCCTTGCTAGGAATAATACTTGCTATATGTACGATATAATAATAATACTTGCTAACGTGCTAGTCACATAATTTTGATTATTTTTTTATTTCTTTCGTTATACATTTCTTTATTTCTTCTTATATTTTTTAATCATTTATTTACTTATTTCTAAATTTAACTAAGTGCAAAGTTACAGTAAACACAGTTGCAAATAAATGACATTTCACTTACAGCTACAAATAAGGATGTACAATAAAAAAAAAAATCATATTTTACGCTGGGATATGTACACAGCTGGTACACAACAAAACACAATAAACACACAATATCTATGTAGATAGACATATAATATAATTATCTTTCTATGTAAACATACAAATATACGTGAAGACAACGTACTCACAAAGCGCTAATACAATCTTGAGCTGTTCATTTTCGCTACGGGTATATTTTAAATAGCTTCTCCTCTGATATAAAATGCGTTTCTCACAAATGCTCTAACATTTCACGGTTATACCACTCCCAAGAGCTTACGTTCACTGCACTCAACTGTACAAAGCTTTTACACAGCTTGTTAAAGTCAACCGTAGAATTAACAAGCAGAGTGTAAATATTCTGCGGTTAGAGTTTTACAGTACAATATACAAATACTATAATAGCATTACTTCGTTTGCGGAGACTATTTTAATAATTCAGCGACGTTTACATTCATTAGTTATGATATTCATTCATTCATAATACCATTTTCTGTACAATATTAATATGATTGTATGGGTGTATTAAACATGTATTTGATACACACATACGAGGTCACTTACGGGATAGGCCGGGAAAACCGAGTGCAAATATCTCTATCCTTGCAGATCATACAGGCTTCTTCTACACTCATCGCTCATGGCCATGTTCGTATTCAATATGAAGTAGAATCAAAAATTCCTTTGAATACCGTTAGGTCACTGAGTCGTCGGTATCTTCGAGGACTGTGTGAATACCTCTGGTGTTAACGGGTCTCTACCTATCATAAACAAATAATCAAATATTGAAAGGCCATCCGGTTGAAGAATTTTTTTTGGAATTCTTCAAGAAAGTAATTCTAAGTTCGGTAAATTTCAAAAAACGAACTACTTAAATTCAACCTGAATACACAAATTTTGGACATTGTAGCTGTACCCTTCGGACTCTTTCTGGAATGAAATTTACAACAATGCCTGAACGAGTTATCTATGCGAATGACGATATCATGAATGAAAATATTCGGTTTTGAAATGATATCGGGGAAAATGATTTGTAACATTTACGTGGCTTATATTAAGCAATAATAAAATAACTATATGATATTGTCAATTATATTAAAAAATTGCTACATTCCTTTTCCAATATTTCCAAAAGGAAAACAATGAGAAAGCACCGTCGAAATTTGTCGAACGAAAGTTAGCGAATACACTTGCTTTAAGAATTGAATTCTGAAATTTCATTGTTCGATACACCGAAAAGTGTTCCAATTTAAGCGAAAATCTTTTCATTCGACGAAGTAAAGTTCGCTGATTCCGATATTATAATAACTCAATAATAGTCCAAAATGTCGCTTTCAACAAGGAGCTTTTCACCTCTCAAAATAAACCTCTCAATCCAAAACTTCCGTTTGGCAGTAAAAATTTAATTCTCGATTGAACATTATTTCCGGCTACGTCAATTGAAATGCATATTTTCTGTAGGTATGAGACACTTGGAAAATAATACTCTGACTTGTCCTATAATCGTGCCCCCAAAAGCTGAGCAGTGAGAAATATTTGCACGTCTTAGCGTACTCGATTCTGTGAAATCTGTAATTGGGACAACGTAATTCCAAAATTACGACAGTATCTCTTGTCGTATGACAGATTACGACGTAAGTCAGATTAAATTCTCGTATGTCGTTTGCTACGCCATGTTTAACATTACGCGTCGATCATATTAATAATAAGGCCTCAACAACTCCAACAAAATAGACTAACGACAAAAATTTTATTCCAATTATATTTACTGAAACACGTTTGAGTTAAAAACTGTTTTGTATTAATCCGACATTGTAGAGCCAGCATGTACTTAAGCTAAAACTTCGCTCTACGTGGCTACGTCAACACTTTCATGTCTGTCTTTACATACATTTCGCTGATGACACTCGAGAGACTGAATGCAGTTGAATTAAACTTTGAACCCGTATAGTTTAAAACTACTTCATATTTCAACTCTAGTTATATCCAAATAAACTCGACCTTATTACATACGATTACGTTATAATTATTTGGGAGTGTACTACACACCTCTGCCTACCCCTTCGGGGATTACAAGCGTGATCTTACGTCGTACGTTATATTTACACGATTTGTGAATTCACTGCAACTGTATGCAGTCTCTTGATTGTCATTAGTAAAACATTGATTTGGCTTTTGACCATAACTGTAGATTAGTAACTCTTTTTGTGTCCGTTGCGGATCAAACGGGTATCTCTCTCGCTCGAGTCCTGGAGCATATTGTACCACATTGCTCAAATTCAAATCGAATAAGATGCGATTTAATGGCCAGACAGTTTATCAAATATTTAACGATAACAAGCATATCTACATAATACATAGTTAACTATTATTAGTTAGCTAGTTAACATAGTTAACTCCAAAGGAGTTAAACAGTTATGGAAGTTTGTCACTACGGACCACTTAGTGCTGACTACACTCGGATTTGCTTAACTGTACCTATCGTTTGCAATTCGAAACCGTGTTAGGGTTATCAGACCTTCAGATTAATGTAATGGGGTGGGTATGTCTGCTTAAAAAATAAAGGCTTATAAAATAAAGATTAAACGATTATAATATTAGATATTAAATGAATAATAACCTAATTAGAGATGGTAAGCTTATTTACTCAGACACAATTTAATGAGACACGCTCCATATAAGAAGTCAAGCTTTACATAATATATAGAGTTCGATTATTTCCACGACACAAATTTCCACACAAGAACAACAGAGTAGAAATAAGTAACTATTGTTGTAGCGACACGTGCGAAACAAATCCGAAGTCCACTCTCTATTAATGACTTTAGCGCCCCTCGTAACACAAAGACTCTATCTCGCCAAGATAAAGCAGGACATTATTTTATCCGTACACTATTGGATTTCGATTTCGATCTCATTATACTAATGCGAGCTCTTCACTTGATTGACTGTCTTGATTGATTGATTGACTGCCTCGTTGGTCGAGCGGTTGGAAGCTCGACTGCCGATCGGGTCCTGAGTTCAAATCCTGGGTCGGGTACTATTTGATTTTTTTAATTTAGAATTTCTAGTAGTGATTCGGAGTCCGGATCAGTGCCCGGTGTATGGCAATAGGTTCACCACCTATTCCATGGGACTTAAACGTAACTGGTGAAAGGTGGGGGTGTAGTACACCCCTCTGTCCACCCCTGCGGGAATTACAGACGTGATGTTACGTTTTTTTCTTCACTTGATAAGATTAGGGGAAACTAAGATACGTAACCCCGGGATAGAAAAGGCTGCAAAAATCTTTAATATCATTAACGGGTTTTCATATACCTTTCAAATAAAGGAGGACTATTTTTATTTAAGAAGGTATATTCCATGAGTTGTAGAGATTTTTGAGCAGACGCTTTGGTTATCAATGACGGATGAAAGTTATTGATAGATTACCACGAGGAATGGGAAGGTGAATATGATATGATAATTAAAGTGAATGAAAGACTATAATGAGGAATCGAAAGGTCTATGCGTTTAAAAGTTATATCTATGACAATAGATCTTTAATATTCTTAGCACAGAATATGACTTAAGCTAGAGAAGAATTGAACATTAACATGGCTCTACTAGATTGACATATTATTAACTTCATATTCTGTTCTCTACCTATTTCGTATTAATAGTGGATAAGACGTATTAATACCTAACTTGTCAATCACAACTTTCTAAACTGGAGACTTCTAATAAGATTTCACGTTTCGTCAGATAAGGATTACAAGGGCAGATGTCTGTATAAAATACCCTTACGAGATGCAAAATCCAAAAGGCAATTTGGAAGCAGTGGTTATCATTTATCAAAAGACAGATCGTATGTTTTATTGTTTAACCGATCATATTATTTTGGATACACAACCACATTAACGCTATAAAGACCTTTATTTCTATATAGGATCTATACGTGTACGTAATAAAAATGAAAAATCACCGGCTACATCATTCAATAGGATATTCAGTATTTTCAGCGCTTACATAATGTATTCACTCCATACAACTCAGTCTATTCATTTCTCAAATGACACTCCAAACATCACTGCCGTTGCATTAAGGGTTCGAAATGTATAATAGCTTCCACGAGTTTCGGTGAGGATCAGATGCTTTCATACTTGTTCGCTGGTAATGCATTTTGAGTGATATGCGTCTGTGCTATAATGGAGTTAGTGCTGTTGTAGAGAACTGTAGAAGGTATCGCTAATGAAGTTTGGAAGGTAGACTGCATAGCCATAGCTGTTGTATATTAGGTAGGATTATTATTAAGTCTTCCCGCAGGTTTTTTAAGGGTAGGGACAGGAGTAGAGGCAGACAGCACCGACTACCTCTATCCTTGTAAGGATGTCAAATCCGTAAATTCGTTTCTAAATATTTTATGAAGTAGCTGAGCTACTAAATGGTCTGTACAAAAAGTACAATAGATTACTAGTCATTCCTTGTAGCAAATTGGATGAGATTTATATCCAACTTACTATATTACACGGAGTTTGATTACGTTTAAGGTCCAATAGAAGCCATTCGTATGTATCTGGAATCTTCCCGGATGTTCCAAACATTTCACGTTGCATTCAATGTTAGTTATAAACTCTCCATTAAGGACCTCGTACAGGTCCGAAACTAGCCGGGC
>DWME01006829.1:0-13211 GCA_018244795.1 Parelbella ahira ahira
TGCAGTAGTGTGCGTTGCACTTTTGTGGTTAATTTAATGTGTTTTTCATTCATTATTTTATAAAAATATTAGCATTCCGCACTCCTTCTCTACATAAACTATGAGTGTGCCAAGTTTCATACTCCGTCCGCGCAATTTTCGTAAAAAGGGGTACAAAGATTTTGCTTCACGTATTAATATAATAATTTGGGAAACAAGCAATCATTATACATTTGTGATGTATCTTGCATTGAATATAAATAAATCAAAGTCGTTTCCACTGATAGAACAATATGCAATAAAATGTGTTACTTGGCATGTTGTCAAGGAATACCGTTTGATGTTCCAGCCGAAATGTTTGTGGAAGGAAATCCGTATAATGCTCGTAATGTTTTAGATACATCGAGACCCAGGAAGGACCACGAGATCCCCGGCCAGGACTACCACTTCATATCACGCACGCAGTTCGAGGCTGACATACTGAACAGAAAGTTCGTCGAGCATGGGGAATATGAGAAAGCTTATTACGGTGAGAATTCATTTTTAGTTAGCAAATCTATGTTCACCTCTACATATATCAGATAGAACTTATCCAATATGTATATTCCTAATTGGAATGCTTCCAGTTCAAATCCATTCACATGATTTGTATACATATTGATGTTAGTGTCTTTATTTGCACCGGTGTTAAATCTGCATAATGTTGGATATTGTACAAATCTGTAATAAATTGTACTTAATGCGGTATTAATTTCTCATTTTTCTGTTTAGGTACATCCCTAGAAGCGATCCGTGAAGTGGTGAACTCCGGCAAGATCTGCGTGCTGAACCTCCACCCGCAGTCGTTGAAGATCCTCCGCAACTCGGACCTGAAGCCGTACACGGTGTTCGTGGCACCGCCGAGCCTCGAGAAGCTGCGCCAGAAAAAGATCAGAAACGGGGAAGCGTTCAAGGTACGTCTCACTACCTACGTGTAACGTTTCTCATACGTCTGGTTCCTTAATTTCCTATGAAATAAATAAAACGGTCGGTCGGTCGGCAGGAGGAGGAGCTGAAGGAGATAATAGCGACGGCCCGCGACATGGAGCTCCGCTGGGGGCACCTGTTCGACATGATCATCATCAACAACGACACGCAGCGCGCCTACCAGCAGCTGCTCAACGAGATCAACAGCCTCGAGCGCGAGCCGCAGTGGGTGCCGGCGCACTGGCTCAAGCACCCCTAGCGCCCCAACAGGCCCCCGCACCCTCCGCGGGAACGTCTTCTCAGCCACGGCGCCGGACACGGCTCTCCACGGCGGGCCCCGAAAGACATTCCTGAAACTCGCGATCCGGGAGGAGGGCCTCGCGTTCACATCCTAGAAATTCCACAGCACGTTGCGCAGAAAACGTGTGATTATCGTGTACGAAGCGACAGGGACGCTGTGAACAGTAACGATATAATACGATCTGGAGTAATAAAGCTCGTTCTGATATTGGAGCTGATCGTGCAAGTGGTTTTACACTTGCTCTCGTACTTTCTCAAGGGCGGAGGACGGTCCGGCCCGCGAGCGCACCTCGCCGCCGCCCGGCCGAGCGCCGCCGGCCTCCGAGCCGTCGAGGGAAATATAGAATTTAGCGATGTGTTCCCCAATCTAACTGGTTTAGTTGATGAAAGTGATTTTTTAAACGTTATTATCGACAACGTTGAATGTAAACGGACCGCGGCGAGGAAATTAATAAACGAGTCGTAATGATATTTTTTTTATGCGAAGTCACAATCGCAAGTACAAAAGTGAAAAAAAAATGTATGAGGAGCTGTATCGGAACCGGTAATAGTTACAAAGGACTGTTGTTAATGTAATTTAAATGACTGGATATT
Organism: Parelbella ahira ahira; assembly: GCA_018244795.1. Classification (NCBI taxonomy): domain Eukaryota; kingdom Metazoa; phylum Arthropoda; class Insecta; order Lepidoptera; family Hesperiidae; genus Parelbella; species Parelbella ahira. Next base: position 1,840 of record DWME01006829.1, read on the forward strand.
TTGATGAAATTAGATATAGATCAGTGGAGTTCAATAACACACCGACTATTGCGATTGTCAGTACGTTCACAATAATACCAGCGCTGGCAATAAAATATATCATCATGGTCTGATTTTAGCTGTAATAGTAAGTGAATAGCGAGCGAGTTAATTTTTCAGGTAATTGTAAACTGCCTTATTCATAGATGTTATCTATTTTTAAAAATTCAATTTATACACATTTTGCGTTCGTTGAAATTACAAACCGCGTGGTGCCGCGCCGCAAATTTCTAATTTTAACGACACGTTACTAATACTATGGATAAATATCACCAAATACTGACTACCTACGCGTAATTGTTCACTATGTATTCGAAGTATATCTCCTTCATTATAAAATTCGTAATACCTATTTAAAATTTTTCGAATCTTAAATAAATTTTAAACCCAACCCAATTAAGATAATGTTTAAAATATTTGAATATATTCCATTTTCAGCCTACATTGTAATTTTAAAAATGAAAAATGATAAAATTTTCCTATTCAAATAGATGAATTTGTTGCCAAAGACTTTTGTCAAACTACATTTCGTCAAAACAAGCTGTTCGAACCTCATTTTCTAGAACACTCTAGTACTTACGATATCGAGCCTTAAGTCTAACCAGTATTTCTTATTTTGTATTAATTTTATTGATATAATAGTACTTAAAATATCTTAATTACTCAAGCAATAAGATGCATTTGCAATCGACCAGAGAGATACGCTTTATAATTATAATATTTTCCTAATTGCTGATTGTAGCAACAATAATTGAAGGGAATTTATAGTTTGCGATATAATAAAAAAAAATACTAGATAAATAGTAAAAAAGTTTATTAAACTCAATCGATAAAATATAAATTGTCTCTATTGCCAAATTTGTACGGTAGATAATTAAAAATAATAGATACTTTTTGAAAAAATTTCTCCAGTAGTTAGCCACGTCGATTTCTCTTAAGGAAATTGGTCGTAGGGAATTTAATAGTTCCAATTTGAATGAAAGACGTAACTTAACACAGCTATTATAGCGAGTAGAGAGGCAATATTTTATATCCATTTAATCACCGACACTAATTACAACGACATATCTGTTTTTTATAACACTACGTACATAATACTCGTATAATACTTATGTATGTCACTTAAATATATTTTCAGCAATGTGAATGTCATCTTTAATAATAATTTACAACACCGATATACGCAAATAGTACAAAAATTGCAGTGATAGCAAAATGCAGAGTATTATTGTGGTACTGCTCCATTTGTGACGTCAGACAATATTCTAGAATAAGTGTATTGCCGTATGCATTATTAGAGAACAGACACGCTGAACTTCATTCGTGTGTTTTTTTAATAATTAAGCTGTTTATAAAACTTCAGGACAATTTCATTTATATATATCCAGGATACAGCACAGCCACTGAGATCCTGCAATTCCAAGTAGAGCAGTGCCATTTTAATTAGTATGCGTAACTTATAAAGCGTGTCACCAAGTTTCGCAGTTCAACTAATACAGCTCATTATATGCTAAGGAAATCAATATGGCCGTGTACTTAAATGTAAGGAGTTTATTTTTACCGCGTCCTATAAAATCGCATGCTCCTTGCTTGCTGCTCATAATTTTATTGTAATTTGACAATCTGTCGCCGAATGAAACTACAATTTAACGAATGTGTTTATTATTTATTGAGAGCTAATTAATCAAATAAAGGTAACTGTTGATACAAAGTGAAAAATTTTAACTGTCAACTTGTTTTAAAAACTTAGTTCTAATGTAAATGTATTATTATAGAAATGCCAACTAAGTTATTTTGTTTTTTTAATAAATGGATTAATGGATTAAGGTAGTCATGTTGCAATAAAATTATTGACACAATAGATCAAAATACCAATATTCTAAACGTTCGAAACAAATACATATTTGGAGTTAGCTCTTTACAATCGTCGTATATGTAAGTAGATAGAATTGTGCATTCCAAATAAATTAGTGCCAAATACATAAGCCCACGACGCGTAGTGGCAACACTCTCAATATACTGTCTTTTTTATTATCACAATTATTAATGTAATGTGTTATTTTGTATGTACGTTTGTAGCCAACGTACGTTAACGTTAAATCATTACCATTATCATTGTATTTGTGTGCGAATTTTGTGGTTTTGTGTCAAGTGTTTTTACAATTGATTCATTGGATATTATTATTACTAGTGATTATTCTAGTAATGGTCCAATTTTTGATCATTGAAAAATAATGCATTAGGGTTTGAAATGTTTTAAAAAATGTTACACTTCTAAATGATTTTAAACTGGCAATGTTTATATGTTAAAAATGTTATTATAATTCGAACTGTAGCCTCATTTTTTAAGTTATTGATTTTAATATGAATTTATGTACGAGTAATAGCATATGGAGGTGCTAAATTTTGTAAATCTATATTTTCGGTCATTGTGTTTCTTGGTTTTTGTTTCTTTTTGTCGCGTGTATGAGATATATCTGTGTTAAGAAATTAACCTTCTTTATCGTAAAATAGGAAAACATGGGTGATGATATATCTCACACATGCTCGGCGTTGAATGTGTATTTGTCGAGACTTCACAGTATTGATATTATTATTATCTAATTTATAAATAGTCCTGTACATAAAATATATTGACAACTGAATAAATAAAATATTATAAATACCATGTTAATAGAGAACAATTTAATGTAAATAATAGAGTACCTATTAAATTTAATATCAGATAAAGAGTTTGTTTTAATTTATCACTTATCACCGTACATGCGGCGATTTAATTGCGAACTCAAACACCCGCATCCTCAGAGGTCAACTAATCGTCCGATCAATTCAGATATCTACATTGTATGGGCAGGAAGTGCGTGCTTTATTTAAGAAGACACGTCCGTTCCATCGTGATGCGCGTCATGTATGCCACAAAGTACTGTACTATATTTTAGAATTGAGGATGAACAACGTGAGTCTTGTCTTAGATTTGAAACCGTTCACGTGGTGATCCTGAAAAGGGAAGTATTCGGAGAAACTGACACCTTGAATCTACAAAATGTTGCTCTATATGTTACAATATTACATTTTAAAGCGAATCCAGCATCTGCCTGCAGCCTTCCGCAGATCGTCATCCTACAGGGTCGCGGGGCGGAAAACACTTAGAGAAGCATAACCGTCCCAGGCATATGATGATAAATATGTGGCGGGAAAGAGAATGAATATGAAAACTTGGTAGTTTACATTATTTTAGTATGTGACTGCATAGTGGCACTATCTCCTTGTACATATTAACGCTTAACCATTTTGTTCGTTTAGTTCAGTAAAACCCGAAACAATTAAAAATAAATTTCTAATATATTGTTTCATATTTTCAACAGTAAAAATAATTTGAGTTATGTTGAACGAACATAAAATATATTGACAGGCACTACTGATAATTTAAAAACCAAAATATTCCACGACGTTGACACCTGCAACACTTGACGTTGACATTTAATTGTTTGACGTTTGTTTTTAAATAAACGGGGCGAAAATCTATATTTTTGGAAAGCTTGTTGCTACATCTACTAATTGGTGAATAAAAGTACCCCTAACTTGTTGGCGAGATGCCGTCGATGAAGGTTGAAGGTGACAGCGATGGAGATGGAGATATGTCCGGTGGGGATACTGAAAGATCAGGGGGCTCGTCTAGAGGCCCTGATAGGGACTCTAGCGCAGAGGAAGCCGACGAACCAGACTCGGATGACTCCTCAGAGATGGATGAGAGCGAATGCGAAAGACGTCGCAACGATTGTCTCGACAATTTAGGTAATTTCAATATTAATAGGTTATGTTTACAAACATTGGTGGGAATACGCAAATTTGATCCTTAAGGTCTGATTCACAGCTGCGTTATAGTATGACTATAGTTGACATCGTTTTCATTATTTTTGTGTTTATTTCGTTAATTTGAAATCATTATATGCTATTTAACAGATATATGGACCTATTTTAATGCTATAAATGTATATTTTGGTTTTGTGCTGTTTATTTACATATCTATTCTATCAAAAATTAATGATGCTTCCCTTTACAATTCCCGAATCTATATATTTATGTGTAACTACATGATAAGTGCCTAATATAAAAGAGTATGAAAAAAGAAACAAAGTAGTAGAAGTATTTGTGTAAAAGATGTGAATATGTGTAAAGCAGTCAACATTTCTTCACCATACATTTTGATTGACTAATTGATCGACTCATTTGGTCATTCCATTGTTGGAATATGGGTCTTCTCTCCTATTGAGAGGGTTAAGACCATAGTCTCCCACACTAGCCTAGTGCAGGTTGGCACACTTCACACACCTCAGCAAGTATTTATTTTTTTTTTTTTTATAAATTATAAAATATGCAGGTTTTCTCACAATGTTTTCCTTCACTGTTATCAAGTGATATATAAACTTAAAACACACTTTTATCAAGAGGTGCACACTATGGATTTGAACCCAGCACCTCCGGAGTGAGAGGCTGAATTCTTAACAACTAGGCTATTACTGCCACACATTTTGCTTTGTGGCAAAAGATTTCTGCTTGTCTATACTGGATCACCAGCTCTTATATTGTGGGCAAGACATGGCCTTAATATATTGTTTAAGCTGTCCCTAACCTGCTACTGTATATAACATTTTTTTGGTAGTACAGTGATTAATAAAAAAAGACTGACCTTAGCTGTGGTTACCAGATAATATGTTGTACTATATGTCTCTGTTTGATTTAGAGTCTCTACATTTATACTTAGACATACTTAGCTTTGATAGACAATTAAACAAAATGTTTCAAACAAATTTTGCACAAATTAATATCATGAGCACTTTTAATAATATAATGAAATAATGCACACATTTTTGTACTATAAATATAAATATTGGTTTATGTTTGTCTGTTTATATGAAATGAGGTCATAAATGAACTGGTGCTAAATGGAACTTCAATGGTATATAATAAAGAGCATAAAAGATATGCTGAAATATTACCATTTAAATATTATCACATTGAGATTTTCTTTTTATTTCATCTGCTGATAGAAAACCTTATAAACTCATGATAAACAGTGATTAAATATATTAGTATGAAAACTGTATAGACCAGCATCGTCCATGCAATTAAATGTTTAATCATATTTCATCATCATAATTCTTTCAGCCAGTTAATCTTCTATTAGACATTGCCATCCATAGATAAGCTCCATCAAATATATTTATATTCTCTTTTGTACACCATGAAACAGAACAAACACTTAAGAACTGTTGACAGACACTTGTCATAGGTGGATATCGAATCTACAAATGCTGATTTAGGTGTCTATGTTTAAATCAGGTGGACATCTATATTTGTCGCTCAATAAGAGAGTTTTATCATTATTATCCAATGGGTGTGCACTGCTGGGCATAGACACCATGGCTGGCGCCATAGGCTGGCGCCCTAAGCTGGCGCCATAGACTGGCGCCACTTCTTCCCTCCCTGGGGCTTTCGAGTCCGACAGGTTCCCACTGCCTTGTTTAGCTTAATACTATCTTATATTTTGACTATCGTATTTTGAAATGTGTTACTGAAGTATTTATGTACTGTATTAACATATTCCTATACCAAATTCCAGCCAACTTGGAGCGGCAGTTTACAGTATTGAGGGAGCAGCTATACAACGAGAGGTTGAAGCATGTGGAGTACCAGCTTGCGGAAGTGCGCGGTGGCAGATCGCAGGAGTACCTGGGACCACTTAGGAGGCTACAAGAGAAAATGAGGGTCAGGTGGGTCACAACAATTCTGTGCTTCTGACCTAATTTAGTTACTTGAAGGAATATGGAGTTCCCAAAGTGATAAACAGACATGCAAGTCATATTACACACTATCATTTAATTTGGCGGCAAACACACAAGTTAATGTGTCAGTTTTATGTTAACACAATTGAAGTGTGCTGAGACATTTTAGTGTGATGTGTATTATGGGAGATCTATTAAATAATTATTTTTGAGCCAAATCATGATAAGCTACATAGTTTTATAACTTGTAGTTGCTAAACAAAGTGTGAAAGTAGCAGGTAATATTAATACTGTTATAATATTAATGTTTCACCAGAATTAATCCTATAATCACACATAATTACTGTTTTCAAACAATGAACTTATTTTCCATTCTATTATTATTAAAAATACAATGAAGTTGCCATAACATAAACTAAATTGTAATACTTTTCACAAAGTCAAAGAAGTTTAGTTACAAATTATTGACGTTTATTACCAGATATTTATAGAATCGGTGCGAATTGTTCCAGGATCGAGGTGGCCGGCATCTTGAAGCAGATGCGCATAGAGAATATTAAGCACAAGTACGAAGCGGAGGAGCAGGCAGCTCACCAGCATTTCAAGGTAAGAATTATATGAAATAACTTTTTTTTGGCTTATAGGTGTCATTTAAAAAGAACATCAACTGATAGCTTTAACTATGATATAAATTAGATATTTCAACCCTTAAGCTCATCTCTATTTCTTATAACAGCAGTAGAATATTTATTTTGCCATTTAACAATAAAGAAATAAATAGAGTGTAAATAACATTTTGTCAATTTAAAAATGTCCCTTTTTTTTAATTTTACTCTTTTAACAAATAGGCGATAACCTTAAGAGCTCCTTTTCGTCAGACATTAACGCTAGTACGCTTTGTGTACAGTTTACGAAATGTATAAACTCCTTTAACGTATACCAGGGAAGATTCAACAATATAGGTACTGACTTACGAAGTTTTATCCCGAACTAAATTTCCGAGACTGTGAGATCCCCTAGAAAAACGAATACAATTATTTATTTTTAATATTTAATATTTATTAGTGAGTGGAAGTTGAGGACTTTATTTTTATGTTTCATTCGTTAAAATGGTTCCATAATGCTGAAACATAGACTGCAGTCTACGATAGTGTTTAGGTATAATTGATAATTTTGCGATAATGTCGTACACGTAGGACTGTGCCCGAAGTGTCTTTTGCGATTTCAATGTTCTGCATTTTTCTTTAAAAGGTTTATAATATTAGAATATCAGGCATACACACTCGACCACGATGTATCGCATGCTAGCTACTCACAAAGGTAAGTTTTAGTTTTAACTATTATGTTTATCATATTTACAAGAGATATGTTCATATCTCTGGCTGGTTGTCAGTGATAAATAAATGCAACATATATTAAATTGTAGGTGCCTAATTATTTAAGTGAGATGTCATACAATTTTTGGAACTGTACCTGACCGATACTACAATATTAAAATACTTCATGTGTTCAGTAAAATTTTATTTAATATATATTTACTAACAGTGATATTAGCCAAAAGTCAAGTCAGAGGAACGAAAGTAGGATTTTGATTTATTAATGATCATTTAAAACTGTGGCAAAGCGTAATGAATTGTATTTAGTCACAAGATCTTTCACGTGGAGCTTAATAGAACAATAACAATGTAAGAAATTTAAAAAAAATATGCAAATATGTATACCTACGTTTGAAAGAATCAAAAAAATTAATCCACGTACATTATGTAACTTAAAAAATATTCGTGACTGATTCATTAAATGTTAACTATTATCTTTTACTAAAAGTTCAGACAATTTATATATTATTACAAAAATTGTTTGTGTGATTCTATTCTATTTGTACATCTCCGTTTTGCGTATCTGGTGGTAAGTACAATTCAGAAAGGTAAGTGCGATATTTTATAAACTTGCAGTCATATGTAGCTGTTTGTTAGTCAATAGCCAAAGACGGTGCACGCGGTGCACGCTGCACGCTGCCTACCCATAAAGAACCTGCCGTGAGGATATGTATGCAACTAAAAATAGTTGTAAATAGTGACTATTCTGTAAATAAAATGACTGTCAAAGGTGAACAAGCTATCTTTCTGGTGGTTTACATTTATTAAAGCTCCTAGAACATACCAGAACAATAATGCAATCAGTACTGAATAGCCGTGGAAATAAATTTTGTAGATCTGATCATAGACAACATCTGGACGGAATTTGCTATATTATCAAGCAAAATTACAGAGTAACTATGGTAAAATAACGTTTAATACCTCAAGTTGACTCACATATGACTCAAATTAGACAGGGTCTGTACGGTAATAACTAAATGTTTGAAAAAACACACATAAATTCCTAAATATATAATTCGTTACATACCTAATTTCAAAACCCTAACAAATATTCGCAATTAGCACACAAATGTTTCTCGTGGGCGGGAATTGAACCCATAGGTTCCGGCTACGCAGTCAACCACCGACCATTGAACCAACAAGGCGGTCAAATTGAAATTAAACGCGTTTTTAAATCGTACTAAACGGTGACACTGGGAATTGCCTTGTGATGTACTTTCATTGTTTGTCACTAGATGGCGTTAGTTGTATCAGTTTCGTTCACGTAGTGTTCTTACAAATTCACTCTGAATATCATGACGTAGGTATGACACTAAAGATATCCTTGCTAGATGTACTTTTTATTGAAGTACAATCAATCTTTTATTTCTAATGTTTTTTTTTTATATACGATTAAATACTTGTATGTAGTATTATGACGATAATAAAAATTAAACGTAAGAAAAAAGTTAATACCCGTCAATGAGAATGTTTGTAAGATTTATTAGTGAATGTCGAAAAGTTTTCCCGGCGTAATGTATTACGTTTTGCATATCATTCAGTGGTATATTGAACCGTCGTAAGTATTTACAGTCAAAGCACTATTGTACAAGCAAATTATGCATTCACATTGAAATAGAAAATAAACAAAGAGCTAATAAAATAGAAAATAAATAAAGTGTTATACATCTTCACGCAAGGGCCCTTATGGCGTTGGCACAGGGCACGGAGTGCCAAATATATCTATCCTTGCAGACCTGCCTTGTTTCATATACATTCACATCTCTATTTTACAAAGAGATGTCTATAACGGTAGGCTCACCACCTACTCTATTGGACGCGAAACCCTTCTCCCCGAAGGGGTTGAACATCATCATCATTAACACCATCTTGATCATCGTTAACATCGTCATCATCATTACCATCATCTATCAGAACAATTTAGGCTAAGGTCTTATCGTCTACCACACTGAGCAATTTCAGTATTGGCAAATCACGTTTGCCTTAAGAACGTTAGGGTGATCTCAAAAGTTGTAAGTTTTTTCACGATACTTTTTTCCGTTAGAATGAGCGATATTAAATCTTTCAAGCGAATATAACTTCTTAAAGATAGAATCTAACGTCAAATTGGTTTATTTGTGAGGTAAAGATAACATTATCTGACGATGTAAATTAGTACAGATTTAAGTTTAATTGTTACATTATTAAAATAATATCACATACAAAACATTAACTTCACGTCTGTAATCCCTGTAAGGGGTTGGCAGACGAGTGTAGTACACACCCACGTTTCACCAGTTATGTTTATGGCCCACAATGAAATAGGTGGTGAGCCTATTGCTATACAACGGGCACAGATACAGAATCTGAGTCACTAAAAGAAATTCTAAATTAGAAATATCCACTAGTAACCGAACAGGGATTTGAACCCAGTACCTTCCGATCGGCAGTCGCTCTTGCAACCACTCGACCAACGATCTGTGCCCGGTGTATGGCAATAGGCTCACCACCTATTCCATGGGACGTAAACGTAACTAACGAAACGTGGGAGTGTACTACACTCCTTTGCTTTCCCTTCCGAGGATTATAGGCGTTATGTTACGTGAATCGTTTCGTACTACACTTTTTTGCCTACATATTTGGTGAAATATATGTTATGCATTGGTCGCTTAACAGTAATTCAACAAGCACCAATTCTCAGCAACGTTTCTGTTGTCAATCGGAACGTCTGAACGATAAAGACGTGTGCGCTAACACAATTTCCAAGTCAAACGTCACCAAAACGATCGTTGGAATATTTCGCTGTTAAATTGTTACCGATTCCGTACAAATCCCAATCCGCATATTTAGATTTTGTAAAGATACTTGTCTATGTAAATCGGCGGCGGTGCGCAGCCGACTCGCGTTGAAGTCTTTTTTTTGGGTGGGCTTTTGAAGGTCAACCTAGAGAATGTTCTAGTGTTTTCCAAATGATATACGTACACACCACCAAATGCATATTTACACTACTTTCATTTATATTAAACATATTTATGTTGGTTCGTTTGTATTTAGGATAAATGTATTGTTTATCCAGGTACTTTTGTTTCGATTAATAACTTATTTCTTACATACACCTATGCCATTGTCTCCATTTAAAAAATGTATTTTATTTATTTATTTACTTTTTATTGCACACCGAATACAAGCATAACAAAGGGCGAGCTTAATGCCTAGTGGTATTCTCCACCAGTCAACCCTTGGAGAATAGTATCAACTCATAATAAAAAAAGGCTTTCTCGAGTGGGATGGGATGACGATCTGCGAAAGGCTGCAGGTAGATGCTGGATGCGACAAGCCGAGGACAGGGCGCGATGGCGCTCATTGGGGGAGGCCTATTAAACATTTCATTATTATATTCGCCACTAAATTCATGTCCTATAAATTAGTTTTTTTATTAATATACGTCCACTAAGGTCCTATAGTCTATCTATATGCAGTATTCATCAAGATTTGATTGTACAAAAATCTTTAGTACAAGCCGTGTCATTATTACTTTTTATCTGTTGCTTTTACATGTTGTGCATGAGTTAGTTGAGTCAGATGTCACTTTATAAAAATTCATAGTTAATAAGAAAATTAAAAGTTTTTTACAAAGTTCCGCTATATTCGAAATATGATGGTGAATGCCTTCATGTAGTATGAGCAGCCCACCCATCCATAAATAAAATATGCGCTTGCAAACTACATATAAAGTAGTCACCCCCATACCTACCACCATCGAAACGTGTTTCGCGCCAAAACCGATCATCATCAGGGTTTTTTATTTATTTATTTACGTCATACTCCTCTCGCGTCACCCTATTTACATAATATGACATTTATATTTCTTATTTAATAAAATAAAATAAATACTAACTATCATAATAATAATAATAACAATAATGATAAACCATCGTCATCACCAGGGTTATTGACTCCACAATGTTGTACTGTACAAATATGTACAACTGTATTATGTACATGTGTACTAGTTTCATACTAATATATTATTCAAGGATCATAGCACATCTATATAACAACGCATAATACCTATGCGTATATAATTTACAAGCAGTGGTAGCCTAGTGGTTAATAATTCAGCCTCTCATTCCGGGGGTCCTGGGTTCAAATCCATGGCGCGCACCTCTTTATAAAAGTGCGTTTTAAGTTT
>DWME01006830.1:0-13210 GCA_018244795.1 Parelbella ahira ahira
CCGAGCTCAATAAATAGGGACTTAGCGTGCACATATGTACATTTCTCGATGAAACTCGTCTTAATAATTCACGTAAGCTGTTTGATTCTTTCATCAATAGCTGAATTAACGCGGTGCATTGTAAATAGAATTCTGCTTGCTGTGCCTTAACGAGTACAAAAGATCGATCAATGTATTTATAGAGCCGTTTTAGTTTTAATTAAGCTAGATCAGGCAGTTAAGCTGGACCGCAGTAAAATCGACCGCGCGGCGTGAGCAACGCGTTAATAAGCCCGCGTGAATTTAACTCGAATGGGAACCGTCAATGAGAATCGCCGATAAATCGGACATTATAATAAGCATTAACGTTATTGTTTACCGTTAAACCTCGCCGAACCAGTCTCGCCTCTCAGGTGCGGTCTCAGCGATGTTTTTGGAATTTCAACGACTTCAATTATTGAGTGCTTTCCAAAACCGACCCCTTTGGACTCCTCAAGGGGCCGGACTGTCCATTTTGCCCGGCGATAATCCCTCACGCCAAAGATACACATTAAATAAGCCATTGTACCCGCTAGCATTTCCCGTTTTTTAGGGTAGACACTAAGGAATTTAATTTAAACAGCCCCAAATCTTAACGGACCGTGAAATCGCAATACAGTGTATTTAGATTTTGATTATATCTGTTTTATTAATGGACTGAATTGTTTCTTAATTAGAAAATAAGAGTAATTTTTATTACCTACATATCACGATATAAAAAACATCATTATTTAGATATTACTTAAGAGATTATGCATACGTTATTGGTATAAAATCTTTTCAGAATGTGAAATAACGACAAAATGTAAAATTTTGAACATAATAAAAGCTTCTTTAACAAATGAAGGTAGTGTAGTGTACCTACTGTTGACTATTTACACATACATATATAAAATGAGTAAGATACACATACATATGTATATAAATGTTAAAGTAGGGTGTGCAAGGATAGAAATTTTAGGCACTCGGTGCTCTCTGCTTACCTCCTAATGGACCTGACGGGACAATCATAGGCCTACCCTAATCGGCGCCACTCCTTTCGGCCCTCGGCGTAATAATAGTAATAATAATTAACAATTTACACGTGAACAAAATGTGTAATAAAAATACTACATATAAAAATAACTCTGTACATTCAGATATTGATATTGATATTCACTCTGTGGATTCGAATCTGTGTAAAATGTGTTATGGGTACCTAAATAGATTGCAATAATGCGTCATTGCGTCATGCCCGCTCCGTGCCCATTAGACGTCCGACAACCAGAGATGCCTAATCAAATAGAGTCTCTGCATAATTCGTACCGGACTACGCATCGTATCGCATACAGCTAATGGGCATATCACCGTTAACAGAGACACTGGGGTTGAGAATACATAGTAGATGTAGAGTTCAAAGGAAATTGAGATATTAAATCTTATAAAATCAGTATGAGAAAAGGCTCTTTATATAGATATAGTGAACAGTAAGTAGAAAAACTAGCAAAACTAATCCTTTCTAATTCTTAATAACAACATCAAGAAAAAAAAATCTTATAAACGATTTGATGGTAGCCAGGAATAAAAAACCCGCTAAGATTTAACCGCGCTAAAGTTTTCAAATTAAGAAGCTTACACACACATCACGTTGTCACTATACCCGACTCTTAGCGCAATCTCGAGCGATTCCAATGAGAAAACAATACAGCCACCTTTCAAAGGCAACAAAGAGCGAGTAACAAAGGAACGGACCAGACGAATCGGTGTGCGATACATTAAAGGACTTTTGCTATCGCTAGAAAGCTGCCAATGAAATATACTGTAAGTGTACGAATGTAAAAAGTACGTTATCACTTCAATACGAATTAAATTGATTCTTTTAAATGTATGATAAAAGACTGCAGTTGATAAAATCAAGAACAAGTACAAGTGTGTATGGCCCTATTCATGCTTTTAAATCCTCTTATAAGGACGGTCTTGTAATTTATGAAAATAAATTGTATAGATATATAATCGAAAGATTTCTTATGATTTCCCTAATTCTATTAAATTTAGATCCTGTAGCGATCGTTTTATTTTTGGTTTTATACATGACACAAGAATAGTGACGAAAATACATTATCGCTGCCAGCATTGAAGGCACTTGTGCCTGCTACCATCTACTTAAAAGCGAAGACAAAAAAAAGACGCATCGCAATTCAGTTTAAGCAATTCACTGTTACTCACTTACATATTGACATGCATTTTAGTTCTTATACAGTCTTAAGCGCAATAAGGTTGTAAGGTTTTTATTTGTCATTTTATATCCATCGCAAGTGAATCCAAACCTTAAAATTTTTACACAAAAAAACATAATAGCAGATATATAAGTTTAAATTTTCATACACGTATATATTTTTCGAATGACAAAAGGTTTATACATTCGGATGCTCCCACACTAAGCAGAGTTACCCGTTGGAGTTCCAGCGAGTTTTTTGGTTTTTTTATGATTGACAGCACACGAGCCGTGTTCGGTCGCGCGTTCATGCCCACCGGGCTGTGACTCACCGCTAAGAGACCTACTCGTATGTTCCACATTACTTGCAGGAAGATTGGCCCACGCTGTCACACATTACACAATATGCAACCCATTCTCAATAGAAACCATTCACAAGAAGCCTCTGTACGATAGTGTCACTCATAATACATGAAAATAACCCTTCACTTAAAACTTCCACATGTCTAATTAGGAAAATGAAAGCGACGCTTTCTGTCCGAGTCTGAATGAAAAGTAAAAAAAATATGTTCATCTCGTTAAAACTTTCGTCTACAAATATAAAATTCAATTTCTGAATGAGCACAAAAAATCTTCTACCTTGTTTTTCGCGTTCATTTTGCATCAACCGACGTAGAGTCCTAATTATCTTTCCCAGTTAAGCTTAAGTGAATTATTCCGGCCGCCCACTGTAGCGCACAAACAAAACGGCGAGTTCACAACCTCAGTCGAAAATACTAAAACATTAAAGAGAGTTCTGGCCACATGTATTATAACCGTTCGCTAAGCTGCATGTGCCGGATCCATGAGCTGGCTATCTTAAAGCACCGGGACAGTGGTTACTCAACCGACGAGTTTCAAATTCATTTTCCACCCTTATAAATAGCTTTGAAACACCAATGTATTACAGTTTTCATTGGTAAAAATACACAAAATCTCTCTAAATGTCATTATTATTAATGTTAACGACATACATACCTATATACAGATTAGTTTCGAATTGAATTGAAAATTTTAATGTCTTACTAAAAAATATTGTTGTCCTTTCATCGCTGAATCGTATGCAGTAGACTATAGCAGAATAGAAGATGCGTTTAGCTTTGTCAACTTTTAATAATTCCCGCAAAATCGCCTAATTAATCTGATTACGAACGGTCTCGCACAAGCCAACACTCGGCGGTAATGCCTACTTCCGAACATTGAACAAACTTAATTGTCCCATGCACTGCCGTAGGATTAGTCGATCGAGCAATAGCCTCCTTCAGATAAGAAAGCCCTTACTATCACACTCGAGTGGTTTAGCGTGGGTGGATTTAGTCGCAAACACTGTCCTTAGATTGGTTGTAATTCTCTTAACATTACACTAAAAGTATTCTGTACTATTATATTAGTAATGGCATTATGTAAAACTTTATAGTCCCAATAACCAGCGACTTAAGACAATGAATTAAATTAAACTTATCCCACGATAGGATAACCATAGTTCAAAATTATCAAAATCAGTATAGCAAAAAAGAATATTTTTATAATTTACGTTTTAGCAAAAAGCATACATGTCTTTTTCGTGTTTAATGAACCTTTTATGGACCTATCAATATAGGGATAATTATCCTTCCCCGAATGGGTCGTTAAAGCCGTAAAAGGCGAGCATATCAGATTTCCGAACCGCTTGTGTGTTTGTGCGCCCCCTTTAAGTGTAATTATGTAGCCAGCTCCTTGAGCTGAGTCCACGCATACCATGAATGAGCGCCACGACTAATGGAGATCTTATCTGTACGCCCGAGATGGAGTAAGGTGGGCGTCCTTAACAGTATCAACTGAGTTATGTATAATACTGAGACTTATCTTGGCGGAATAGGACAGCCCAGTTCAGGTCATAAATAAACACCGGCTTTGATTTCTGAAGGTGACCCCGCTTTATACGTTTCTTAGGGTCGGAGATCGTGGGATCCCTTTTAATAGTTTCTAAGGAAATCTCGCTTAATTCGCATAATGAACATGCGATTCGCCCTGTTTAATACCTACCTGATTTATGGACGTATATAAATGCTTTATTTTGTGTCTTTAGGCCCCATTAGCGGGACTTTCGAAGCTAGTTTGTGTTCTGTTTGTCTTAATTTCTTAAGGGCTATTTTGCTAATGACGATTAGCAAGATTTTAAGCTGCGTGCTATTCCATAAACAAAACAGGCAAATAACATAGATAATTATAAACAAACTCGATAAACACCATAGAACAGAACTAATTTCGATTGACATAAGTATTACTCTTGATGTAAGAAAAATATACGTAGTCTGAAATAAATTTCTTTACGCATTTGTTAGCAAAACAATTAAAACCGCCTCCTAATCACGAACGAACAGACAGACAAATCCATTATATATAAAGAGGAAAGGAATGAACCCTCACTAATCCGTTTTCTGTAGAAATTAAATATTTGAGACGGCAATTTGTGGCGCTTCCGTTTTACGTGGAACGGTGCAGAGACGAAGACTATTTGTTGAAAGTAATTTTTGAAATTATATTGTTACTTCGCCTTTGGATCTTTTAATAATTATCTCGGCTCTGTTTTAACAAGCACTTATTTTGAGTAGGAAATTAAGCGCCGCGTTACGTTCAATTGTTCACGATAAAGAGACACTTATTGAACGTCCAATAATCTTAAGACTTATTGACAACAAAAATTTTGTAGTTTTCGATTACTAATAATACATTTAAAACTAATAATGATTTGCCGCAACCTAGCAACGCGGTACATGTTATATTTGTAAATTTATATAAGATATAAATACAAAAACAGTATATATATGTAATACATCTTATTTAAATATTTTAACACTATTTTGATGACGATAATATACGTATATCAAGTAGCAATCGATAGAAATAATTTAAAGCAGCAAATGTTAGGGAGTAAACAATAAAAATATATATAAAAAAATAAACAGCGAACATACATTGAAAATTTAAAGCACTCACAGCTCATGTCACATAAACTGAAATACGTGTAGTTTCGATAAAAGGTAAAGCCCATTGGCGGAACGATCAGGAGGGCTAAAATACAGGAGGCTGACAGCGAGAGGCAGGCTTCCTAAGCGACACGAGTGCGACATTTCAATTTAAGTATATATTATTCATGGTAATGCGTTAAAAGCGCGGCACACAACTTGCTTGTGCGAGCGGGAAGCGAGTAATCGCGGCGCGCGTTCGGGCACCAGATATGTTCGTACGTTTCACCGGAGAGGTGCGTTCGTTTTGCTAATGCTTTCTCAGGACTTTACGTTTAATTTTACTCACTTTTTAAGGATATGTTTTCGTTTATATAAATAACGTCATCTGTAAAACCATAGCAGATTTATGCAAAACAACATTCGTTTTTAGTAGGCTACATTTATGTGACATACTTTGTGCCATTTTATTAAAATACATCATCATATCTTTATTTTGTATCATAGCAAAAGTTCATCTTCTACAATATCTAAAAGCTGTAAGTAAACAGATTGCACAAGTTCTAAAATATTTCTAAACGACCATAAATCGTCGGTTGAGTTTTTATTACATATAATTGAAACTCATCCGAATGTTTAAGATTATTTAAAATACTTAAATATCCGTACTACTGTATCTCATCAGTTAGTCAGGTGTACATACAAATACAAAGGTACTTAACGAACCCCAAGCGCCCGGAACTCAGAGTGATTTATTTATTAAATGTACTCGTATCTAGAACATTAACATACTATAAGCAAAAAATATGTATAAAAATAATTAGACAAAGTATACACCGATGTCACCGTGAACGCACCCTTTTTTGCGTCCGTATATTCAATGTTGTGCTTTAAAATTGTCGTTTCGCGCCATTTCCAGCGCCGCGCCCGGCCCGATGTGCTTCGCTTATAAAGTAGCACTACGAAATGTGGGCTTCGTTTTTATTTATCGTCCTCTATACAATATCGACGCTTTTTACCTATCAGCGAACGGAAAATCGTGTTGCAAATAACACGCGCGTACCATTCAAAGTGCACAGATATCTATCAACTTGCTTGATGTTTTCGAATAATGTAATTGCTTTCAAATTAACTTTTATTCGCGAAATACGCGCCGGTGTATACTCTCCAAATTACTGCTCGACATGTTGTCAGTACGCGACTCTGTGATTTATTTGCGTTTAAATACATTGTAATATATTTTGATAGGACAATAATTACTGTATCCAAAAAACAATTGTACTTACGTACAGATTAAATTTAATTTATCATATATTTAATCGTAATTTAAGTCGGCTATTTGAGACAGTTATCTCTTTTCTCTCATAATATTGTGAAAAGCTTGTTTAAATACAGTTTATAGTTTAAGCTCTCCTTGATAGAGTCGTGTTCATTTTGATGTTCATTTTACATTTAGGTGAATAATTTCATTACAATATATGACACCGCACCATCTTGTGCCTGTTAAGACGGCGCTGTACCGCTATCAACCGGTCTTTAGAACATACAAATAGAAGAACATATTCTATTGCGTGGAACATATTCTTTAGAACATATGAATAGAAGAACATATTCTATTGCGTGGCAGAGTGTACCATGAGACGATGAGATTGGCTTGTACACCTAATGTGGAGCTCAGTAGACACCCCTTACCTTACACTTCTTACATATGACACAATACGTTTTAAATTTACTTTATTGTATACAAAACATGTCATAAGTGTTTACGGTATTACTGACTTCTTTCTGCCATTTTTTTGCTACAGAACTGTTCTCAATTATTATAGAAATATAGAAAACTAGAACTATAGAAAACGTAGAATTAACTTTATAAAATCCTCAAAACGTCCAAATAGCTTTATATAGACTTCGGTCTATAATATGAGACAATTGGTTTTATACTTTTATCATATTAAATCTTTGGATACCGCTTACGGCTATCAATGTATGTGCCCAATGTATCGTGAAGGCTACTTAGGGATGTCCAATATCGTCAAAATACTTTAAAAAACTAATTAAACTCAAAATGTAATTATGTATTAACTCACGTAATTATGTTGTTAGATTGAGGTTAATTAATCGTCTTGTTGGCAACAGTTAAGAAATACATGATTTTCTTCACCTTATTGTCTACTCATTCTTATATAGAAGACGATAAGTAAGATATTTCTAATACATCCAATCGATTCACCGCCACAGTCACCACAGAAAAGAAACGCAAACACCATTAAGCTTTGACGAAATACTTGTGGAAATGAAAAAAATTATGAAAGGTCTACGACAAAAATGTTTAGACAGAACATAAATTTCACATCCATCTGCTGTTTATTGTATTTTTATTAGCTGGATATAATTGTTTCTTCACATTTTACTAAAAAAATTTGAAAATGATAACATAACACCACTCCTATATCTCATGTATTGATTCGAAAACGACAACATTACGGTACTTATTTAAAACCACGAAATCAAGACGCAATTTAATAATGACTACTATTAAATATAACAAGAATCGTTTGGGACATCCCTAACACAGGTCGAACTCCACTTGCGGGAGCATCTATTATTCATCTTTGAAGACACGGGAACGAAATTTGTGTAAGTGCGTTGTGATCCAGCCAATCTTGCCATCTTTATTTCATTCACAATAAATGGATTACTTCGTTCAGAGCTTGTTGCGTTGAATCTTTATTTAACTACCCTCTTTTACTGAAAACGTCTGATTATTTTTTTATTAGAGGCGTTGAAGAATATTTCTACACTTTCTTTCGAAACTAGTTACAGATACGTGTTATGTATAGAATACAGTTCTCGGTAAAAGAAGTTTCCGAAAGTTTTGGTGTATTTAATCGTTCGCTTATCATACAAAACATAATTTATGGTCGACGTCAAGATATATAGTGGGTACCTATATTTTTGGGAGCAGCAAAGTATCTTATTTGGTATAAAATAACTATTCAAACCATAAAGTAAAATAATCGGAATTGTCCTATAAATTGAATTTCGCATAAAAATAAATGAAAAAATCACCATTAAATTTAATAGATAGATTATACAGACAGATTGGCGCGTTAAGATCTGAGCAATATTCCCATACTCCGTACATTAATCAATTAGGGTATTATACAGCATACGCGTCATTTCAACAATTAGTAATAGTAAATGGTTAAAGTATCGTTAATCCTTTCAAATGGGGCGATGTTTACAGAGCCACCGCGGGCGTGCGCACGCATGCAGTGATGGATAACGTACGATGTTTCATGCCACCCTGAGCATTGTTTTGCGTATTAATCAAGTTTATTCTCTCATAAGACCTTCTCAACTTGCAGGTGTAGGATTTATGAGGGCCCTGTCGATGGATGGAACAGTAAATTATCGCTTTCAGACCATTACTTTATTTTCGGTTATCGAAATATTTGTTGCCATGTGAAAATAATGTTTCAGAATTTTTGATGTCCATTTGAAATATTCAAATTTATACGCTCAACCGTTTGATGCTGATGCTGTAATTTTTCAATATGAAAATTGGTTACATCGATCAAATGAACACGTAAAATGAAATGTGCTTTGAAAATGAATTGGAATTCCAAATAAATGGAGTACATACAGGATCTAGTAGATTTATTTTCTGACAAAGCATCTCACCCTACCAGACAACGTAATTTATAAAATGAATGTATACGAAGACCAAAAAAAAATTTCAGCACTAAAAAAGTATAAATTTGAGGTACACCCACCTGTGCCCGGTCCGTATTGGCGGCTCGACCCATAAATTGTAAGTTACAGTAATTGTTGAAACTTTGGCGACTCAAAGAAGCCCGCCGGACAGAATTTGAGTAGAATTACTTGCCAGTGTTTTAAGGTACATGTTTTGCTGGATACCTAAGCCAATAAAGAGTGCTAAAAATTATTTTTGGCTTTGAAATATGACACCAAAAACTAGTTAACATTGAATTTAACCCATATTATTAAAGTGAAGTTAGTTGAGGCTATCTTTGGCCTGTTTCTTACAACAGAATTTTTCGTGCTAGCAGTTTATTTAATAAGTGAATTAGTCTAAACTTCAATATGAAGTATAGAATACTTTGTTATATAGACCGTTACAAAAATGAGCTAATAAGGATAAATTATAATTTGCACTAATTGATATAAAATGACATTTTAAGGAGAGGTGTAATGCACTTTGTTCTTGACCGCCTTTTTTTGCGAACGGTTATCGCTTTTTTGTGGAACAGACGCTATTTATCAGCCGATACGGCGCACCTTACTCTGAAAATGGGTCGTATCATTACTTTGAAGTGAGCTTTTCGCTAAATATAGATTTATGCATCTCCTAACTAAGAGTTACTTATTGTTATGAGTTTATTAGTACCCAGTGACCTAAATTATCGGAAATTACCGTATATAAATGTATTGTATTAAAAAGTTAATTTTACCTCTTATGGTTAATATTTGAGTGTTAATGTAATAATTTGTATTACCTCAAGCGTATTTGGCCCATGTTTGGGGACGATATTGTTGTTTTTATATATTCTTCAACCCTTTTCACCACTGTTGGGCATGGACCTCGTCTCAGAATTAGAGGGTTATTTCTATGATAATTTACAAATCAATATCAAAATGTCGTCTATATTTAATATACCTTTATTATAGCTGTAAATTTGCTATTCAGAATTTAAATAAGAGAAGTGTGTTCATTCCGCCAGTTACCAGCGTTCCGAATATGTTAAGTAAGTCTTCCAGCAATCATACCGAAGCTGGGTAAATAAAAACACATAATAAAAACATTAGCCTAAGTATCTGGTTGGTTTTGTGCGTATATTACGGTATCTCGCAAAAAGGCGGGTTTTGATTGACGCCCGCAATCGGCTTAATGTAACCTCGAGGCAAGTTTTGTGGAACACAAACGACTGGTTAAATTCTGAGGTCGACGCAAAGCGACGCAATCTCTCACGCGCCACGCAGCAGGAGCTTTCCATATAATTCATTTCCCTATTCATATTTGTCTTAGAAGTTGATTCCGACGCGAGCTTCCAAGTATAAAAGCAAAAAACCAAAAAGGATGTAAAATGACATGATATTTTACGGCTCAAGTGTTATTGAAAAAGTTTCGCGATAATATATTTCCCTCTCACTTTGCCATTCATACAAATTGAATCTAGTAGCTATCCCTGTATATGAGAGAACTATAATAGTACGCGTGTAGTCGGTAGCTCAGGATTACGTGACTGGAAATAGTAAAATCTGATGATGATGTTGATAATGTAGGTCGTAATGGGCCATTGCCAATAAAACCTTATAGGTAAGCGATGGATTAAAAGTAACTGGGTCAGGGTAAGGCTCGTACCTTATCAAAACAAGGCTCTATAGGCTGATCTTCCTGTCTTAGATACAATGTAGTATTATGTAACCACAATATTGGTACACGGTCCGAAATCACGTAAAGAAGATAATATGTTTATTTCCAAAAGAAAACATCATCGTATACGATATTTTGCAAAATGTTAAACAACAACCGAACAAAACGCTCAGGCATACAAACTTTTCATTTCGAACCCTCGGCTAGAACTGTGATGGTTTTAAAAGCAAAGTTACATATAGGAAATGAAAGGCCGCTTAAAAAAGTTTTCACGGAAAACGCCGATGGAAGAAGTAATCTCCAACTTGGCAATACCACGTACCTATCAACTTATTTCAGACGAATGAATAATAATTATTCAAAGTAACATCTTATACTAGATCCATCAAAACGCGTAGAGAGCACTGATACATTGAATATTGAAACAATTTGTTGTGCTAAAATATCGAAGTGAAAAGGGCTATATATTTAAGTGCAAACATTTTCATGAAAGCAAAAAAGGTCGCGAGCATTGTGTTTTATTTTTATACCTATTAGTAGCAATACAGATTATAGAGTATGTGAACAAGCGGCTGTGACGTAGTCGTGCGTACAGACCGGACGCGGTCATGTTTTGTGCGCGGGTCATTTACGTCTGTCGTTACCAGCAGCAGGCGCGCGCCCCACGCACAATGACCGGTTCATTTTCACAGGGATTTCTCTTTAATAACACTATTTCACTATTCACCTACAGTATTTAGAGACAAGAAGGTTTTTCTTTATACATTTTAACTGATAATTTGGGAACGTATTCAGTTACAGAGCTACCACATTAAGCGGTATCTCATCCCATTTCACTGGGCACATAGTGTGTACCAGCTTTGATCTTTCAAAAGATACGACCGTAGATCAATATCGTAACTTTTGCCCGCAAGCCTAGTAGCCGCAGTGGTCGACCGAAAGTTTCGTGTGGCTGATAATTTACATAATAGAAGACGGTAGGTCTATCGGGGTCATCCAAACTTCTGTGGATTAGGGCTTTCACGGGCAGGGCTTATCGGATTTTGAACGAAATTCGGGACGCTTGCGATAGCGACGTCATTATGGATATTCGATTTATATGCAGATTGGAAGTGAAGTAGTCGCTGTAGTGTAGGCACGAACCGTGAACCGCGCAAGGTGCACTGCACCGCCCGTTACCCAACTGCCGCTCCAAGACTCAAGTTCCATTGACCACCACCCGAAACTTTGCCTCGTTAGATTATATAGAATTTACAAATCCTTTATCACATTCGAAGCTGAGCTCCTCGTCCAACTTCTCAGCACTCGACCCGACGAAGACAGAACCTCTATTGTAAAGATTTAGCAATTTCTCCCGCCTCGTTGCATTTCGCACAGTAATAATAAAATATGACAAGGGATGTCAACTCCACTCGGATAAGTGCCTAGGATGAAGAGCGTCAGTAACATAATTCACGAAATCAGATGACAAATGAATCATTTCATTGAAGGGGCGTTTTGAACTTTGTTACTTTACATTTTGTCTTTGTTTACATCTCGAACAGCCTAAATTGACAAGTGAAATTTTAATGTTGGGAATCCCAAACTCTTCCGGACCCAACGAATATGTCTATATAACATAAACCTTACCTTACTATATCTTTAATACTTTAACGTAGTTCCTTACTGTTACAAAACTTGGTTGAAAATGGAGGCGTATGAAGCAGGCTTCCTATAGTTAGTGGGTAACGACGGGCAATCTACGTAAGACTAACGAGTGAAACTTCAGTAGCGTCATTAAGTTGCTATCGCCGGCAACCGCTTCGCTCCTTCAGTGGCCGTTTTTATTAACCATTATTTTTTTCTATCGATGAGGTAATATGTAATAGAGCAAGTAATCTCGCATATCACTACTGTACCGATAATATCGATTCATAGTTTAGATAAATTATAGTAAAAGTTTTGTATTAATAATAAAAATCAAAAACCAACTTCCGATGAACTATCTCTTTTATGTTCAAATTTTCTCATATTCAACAAGGTTTTGTACTCCTTGTTCTAGAGACCCCACAATACTTAAATGGGTTCGGCAGAAGTATTACGGGCGTAACGTCTTAATGCCCGTAGAAAAGTTTCTATTTTGTATGCCAATAATCTCCATATGAAAACAGGGCACAGCAAGAGATAAGTAAGTTTCGCTGAACAGTTCTAAATGTTTGGGCTCCTGTAATAATTGAATAGTCGGTGAAAGGAGTGTTTCTTCAGGAATATAAGAAAAATTCTAACACTAAAAGTGTTATGACATATAAATTATGTCCAACTAAAAATAGATTATCGAACGACAGGACAGAATGTGCCCGAATTAACTAAACGAATTCACGTTGACTCCAGCTGCACTGCGCTACTGCAGGTTTACATAAGATTTTAGCTGTGGATAACTACTTTTAGCAGCTACCGTTGCGCGTCTCCTGTAAGATATAAAAAGAAGATCTAAATCGTCTTTTTATCCTACGTGTTGTCTGCCTCGTTGGTCGAGTGGTTGCAAGCGCGACTGCCGATCGAGAGGCCTACCTCTCGATCGGCACCAGGACCTATCCTGGGTTCAAATCTCGCGTCGGGTGCAATAAAAATTTT
>DWME01006831.1:0-13209 GCA_018244795.1 Parelbella ahira ahira
AGCAGTGGACTGAGATAGGCTGGTGATGATAATAATGATGATGACTACCCATAACAGAAATATAAAATAGAGCAACAGTTACAATACCACAGTTTTAGCAAATGATCGAAAAGTAACATTAAACAAATATATGATTATGATGTTTTAATTATAAAAAAAAATTATTTAGTATGATAGAACATTGTTTAATAAACGAACGAAACATGAAAAATTGAAACGGACAAACATCAAGCGTGCACGCAAAGCGAAATATCAAACTAGACGACTTTTGGACTGACAGCCTTCAGGTTTTGTTAACGGGATATCAGCGAACTGGAAATTGTACAAGCTTCAGACGAGGATTTGATGTACAGTGCTGAAAATGAATATTTTTTTCAGTTATCGTACACACTTGCTTATTGTAACAGCTTCAATGTAATATCTTTTCGATAGCAAACTATTGTATTAGTGACTTTTGGATTTATATCTTTTTCTTTTACTTACCTCTATAACAAGGCATTATCATTACGAATTATAATTTGACTAGAACATCATTAATTTCACGTTAATAAAGTTTAAAAAGAACACGACCAGGACTGTCTATAATATGCACAAACAATGGTCGTGTTAATCTTTATACTGATGTTTTCATATATATTAAAATAAAATTTCCAAACAAATCCGCTAATCGCCCTAACATCAGTTAGCCTAGCTTTAATCGCTGTTGCTTAGTAACAAAAGCGAAAACCCATCATCATCATAACCATCGTCAGCCAGTCGTCATCCACTGCCAGACACGGCGTCTCCAATAACACGCCACGGTGCAAGCGAAACTCAAAATCCATCGACATACATCACCGTTTTAAAAGGATTGATTAAACATCTTTTCAGTTTAACTGCGCAAAGTAATCTAAATGAAAACATGAGTTAAAGATCACGCTATAACAACATAGATAATTCGTCGTCTATTGTTGATTCTGAACACCTTTTAATTTTTTTTTATTACGGCCTCTCATTGTTAACTTCGGAATCGGGAAAATAAATGATAGCAGTGAATTAATGATCGTCTGGCCGCGACAGCACGTCTGATAAATGTTTAGAATTTGTACCCTCTATTCACCCCATAATAATAGATGCCCCCGGAATATGAGATACACCCACAATATTACCCTGTCCTCTCGCAAATGTTATGGAAATGGAAATGTATTCCCCAAATGTAACAATACAAATGTATGTACAAAGTATGATATATAAATATTTAGAAGAAACATTAATAATGTATAAATGACTAAAATGACTGTTAGAGTGCAAATCTAATCTCTGTTTCTGGAACGAAGAAACGACTTTAATGTGTCATTTTATAGGCCATGATTCGTAATTACTGTACTCTCTATTATTCAACATCATGAGATTGTTTCAGTCCATTGTTCTATTCAGTTCTTCCATATTAAGTACTACCTACTCGTTTGATAACATTTTCACGGTCAGATCTTTTTGACGAAAGTAAATTGGACAAAGGTAAACATCACATCCGAAATGAAAAGTAATAGGTACAGATCAATCTTGAATTTCCATCAATTGAATTCCTCAAAAGAATACCTTCCGTAAAACACCTTCGAACATTGCCGGACCTTTTCTAAATCGAAAGATGTAATCTCAACAATTTAATCTATGGGCTAAAAGTGAATTGCAGGTTCCGTATACAAACATACGTCCAAATCAGCCGCAGACGTGATTTGTAAACGGTATTTACTGCAAATTACTTTTGAAGTTTGATAGACGCGGGGCCTTTTAAGATTTTAGCGCGAGCCGGGAATTTGTGGAGAATTTTTAATAATAACTCCCAACAGTCGTTCGATTTCTTTCCTTAAAGAGGTAAAAGAACCCCTGTGTAGGGTTCATTCGGGGTAAAATTGTCGCGATGAAATAATTTCTTTCCGCTATAAGGAAAAACTGACGGTACCATCACGTAAGCTAATGAAGAAGTTGAAATAACACTGCAAAGCTACATATGTATCTAAATACGAGGAAAGAGCCACTATTAGAAATTTCTACTGGAAAATCTAAGTCTAAAAAATTCAATAGCACCCGACCCGGAATACAAACCTAAGACATCCCGATTCGCAGTCGCACTTTGCAACCATTCGACTAACGAACGAGTAAATAAGGATTAATTAATGTCAAATACACAATATCTACATTTTTCAATTGCATACCAATAATGCCTTTGGCAGGCAGGCAGATGGGGCAGACAAGTTCTCGAGTGGACACCACGAATTGGTAGACGTACTGTGCGTTGCCCTCCGACCCGTTGGACAAACGACCTTAAAAAGGCAGATGGTGGCGGCTGGATGAGATCTGCGCAGGATCGGGTGTTGTGGTACATCTTGGGAAAGGCCTATGTCCAGCAGTGGATAGGTAAAGGCTGATGTGATGTGATGAATGCCTTTCGAAGATTATTCTTCTATTGCCAAACAAATATTTGTATAGGAATTTTTACATTACAAGCTTACCATGTCTCGAATTTCAGAAATCAGCAAAGCATATTTTAGGTACGTAAAACCTGTCATATTACACTGAATATTACATAAGTGTGATTCTACAGTTATTATTTTTACAGTAAGTTACAATCATTTACAATAACTGACACCGAAAGACTACAAAGCTGTAATAATCTCTTCATTGTCTTTTAAACCATGCAAAAGTGTTGCTGTAGAATTCGGGTTGATTTAAATTATTCCGACTGTCTTCGTAATAATAACAAGTGTTATTTTAATGTTATCAGGGTAATAAGCTTGATCGTGGATGGAATTTATTGCAAATTACTTCGGCAGAAGTTCGATGAGGGAAGTTGTTACTTTTCGTGCTAAATGGATTGGTTAAGAGATCGCTTTATAGAGATATTTTATAATCGACTTTCAATGTTTTTTATAAAGTAAAATCTATAACTTAACTAAACTTACTAACATTTCCCATCTTCAAATTTCCGGTAGTGGCTCGAACTCTGGATTTGTGTCATGTACATATCAAAATGCTGCCCAAATATTCCATGGTAGGATGTAAACATACATCTTAGGGGATTACAGGAATGATATTACGTACTAAAATTTATCTATACAAAAACTCTAAGGAACTGTTTTCTTTTGTCCTCATATAGACGTAACTGCTTTAGATGGATTAATCAATTAATTAAATCAAGTTGCTTAGATAGACAATTATTGATGGATTTTGACTTTTTATTGCCTTTTTTTTGGTTTCCGTTAACTTCATCCATAATTCAAGGACCGCATGCATATCTATGCGGTCAGCAAGTTGTTACCTTGCGTACTGATCTCAATACGCAAGATATTTGAACCTCGTAAACAAAAAGATTATTTAAAATAAAATTTATAGATTTGATAATGAAAGGCAATAATTACAATTTAACAATAATCAAACTACACCTGACCTAAATGATTTTATATAGTGTAGTAAGATATTCGTGTTACGTATCACAGTACATTATCAAATACTGATGTAACATCCAAAATACTTCTAAAATCTGAGAGAGAGACTATAACAAAATCAATATTTATTTTTATTGGATATATCTACCTACCTATCTACCTACGCTGAATTTTATAATATGTATATAGGTACTTTTGTACCAAAAAGACAAGACCAAGATAAAGTTGACTGTCACCGAACAACAGCAACTGCGATTGATTGATTAACGTGCCCCCAACAGGACGGAAACCTTTGTGAAGTTTGCCAACAGGAGTAACCGATCGAAGAGCTGATCGCGATCGTAGCCCACGCTGTAGTGACAGCTTATATTGTGAAGCATCTTTTAATCTAGAGGTGAACAGTATGGGCAAATTCTAAACATTTGTCAACCAGCTGTCTCCAACAGACGATCATTAATACGCGGCTATTATGTATCTTTCCGGGGTCGTACGGAACGATTCAGGCAGGAATAGAAAGAATGAAAAAATGTTAAAAATAGGTTCCCGTTGACAGATCGTTAAATGTTCGTCACAGCGCGGCGTCCGCGTCAATCTGTTTTATGGTGATCCGTACCAAAATTGTATTAATGGGAAACTTACGGCTTTACTTTGCTGAATTTTAAGTTAGGTACTGGAAGTACTGGGAAATAATTTACATTGATTGCCATTTGGAAAGACACATTTTGAATTCAGGTATATTCATGTGAAAGGTAACGTAGCAAAACTAAAACATAAATATATACAATTAAAAGTTGGGGTTGAATAAAATGTTTCAGAAAATGAGCTATCCAAAATGAGCTAACCAAAAGCTACAAAAGTCTTTAAGATTTTGAATACAAAGGAAAAAACAGCAAAAGATTCAGAAAAAGACACATGTCGTCGCATTGAAGTAATGTTAGGTTACTAAATGTTTTACAATTCTATCTTAAAAATTACATTTAAAAACAGTTCGAAACCTACAGAACTTGACTAGCACTAGTCGAACTGGTACTTGGCGACCTATTATGTTGACTATTTTCTACAATACAATACATTGTGACAGATTGATATTTTGTCTGTTATTGATGGCTCCATTGATTTGTACTCCGGCACAAATACTAATGCACGAACAACGAATTCTACAAAGAATATGCAGACGTTGTTCTTTCAAGCATCATTTAATTCAAAACGTCGTTTTTTATTCAAATGGAAGGAGCACAATCAAATCGAACACGGAAAAAGAGAGTCGGTTTAGTTTAATTAATGAATATAATTGAAAGACAATGATGAATATCGTAATCCAGTTTAAGCCGGCTTAGAGACCTTTCGCAAAACCCTAAGACCTATTAGTACGGGATTCTTGTCACAAAGCTATTTCAATTTGTCTTTGTCTCAGTTATCGACATGAACTACTACGATAGTCGCAGGTCAGGGTCTGTAGGTCTGACGAGTCTACCAACTTCCTGACCTACTGGTCACACATAAATTCTTCGACTTCACTACGTATTTTGCAAAAGGAAATCTAATTTTGTTGCTCATTAAAAGTTCTCCGACTTTCCAGGAAGAATCTCAAGCAAATTAATTTCTACTTCACGGTAGTATTTCAGAAAGTTATGATAAGTACTTACTCATATTTCACGGCTCCGTGCAATATTGTCCGGAAAGCAGTCGAAGTTAATAGCGCATCATAGTTTTTTAATGTACTGAAACTAGCTAATAGGTATGCTAGATACTTGGTATTCAGCTTATGTATATAATCATTTATATTCAATAACACACGGATTAATCGCAAATGTATAGTTTTTACCATGATATGATGGACTCAAAATCTTTTAAATTCACCCTTACCTTCAAATCAAACACAACAGTACAACCATTAGTGATTAAGGTTAGCAATAGCCGCAGACTGAATCCAGAAAATAAGACTTCTAGAACCTTCGAAACTTAACGCCGCGGTTCAAAAATACTAAAAGCGCCATCTCTGAACAAATTTCTTCACCAATAATCAGTAGGTATTTAATAGTACACATATATTTGTGTTGTCTTAATGGTTTTATGAAGCTTTTCAAGCGTGGCTCGTAGGTACTTAGAGGTGTTGACTTATGGTATTAGTAGATACTTCAATTCCTTTTAAATGACTTATATACATAGCTACATTAACAAAATAATCCCTATTAAGAGGATCTACGATCCGTCTTCAGCCACCTAAGCCTCATTAATACAGGATCCTCACAAAGCTGGTTCCATTATTCTCTGTCAACGCCATCAACATGTACGATACTCGCAGGTCAGGGTTCATAGATCAGCAGAGTCGCTAGATTAATAGTATTATATACTAATTGTCAGTTCTGTATAGTCTTAGTGTGAGTACTTTGACTTATGTAGATTTATGACGGTCATTCATACGTACTGACATAATACGATTATTTATACTGCGTATAAATACTTATATACAAGATATCGGGCTCAGTGGCGTGCTATAAAACAGGCCTATGTCCAGTAGTGGACGAAAGCTTGTATGATGATAATGACGAAGAAATATATAATCGGACCGCTATGGGATGTGGCAATTTCTTTCAAGAACAAAATAGGCAAGTCATTGGAAAAGATAGATATCCTCGTGGTTAGACCTTTTTTATTAAAACGTAGTCTCGTAATAAAAATTAGATAATAAATAAAGCGGTCATGAAACGCACAAGAGAAAACTTCAAACATTTTTCAGCGGTGAACAGCCAACACGACACAAGGGTACAGTTATTAATGTTGCAGGGTGTGTGCTGGGAAAGTAAATTGCCCAAAACTCTTAGTTGAATTCTCTCATGGGTCAATTTGGACCCCTACTTTTATAAAAACCCAAGGGTGACCAGAGTAAAAAAAATTTGGTAAATTATCTTAAGGATTCTAATTTGTAAAGAAATACTATTCAATTTCACTTTTGTAATGCATTCCGAATATAATGTACTTATCAAAAAATATGTAATACTTTAATTCAATTTATGTATAAGGAGTATTGAAACAATTTAATTCCTTTAAATGTTGAGAAATAGACTAGAACTATGCCTGTTCGAACATAATATTAAATTAACTTAACAGCATTTAAAATACTTCAATTCATCAATGAGTCGTTACGTAAATTATGGAAACAAAGAATTGAACTCGGAATCTAAGCAAGTAATCCTTTAGATTAAAAATGATGAATTCATTTTAATTATGCATCATCCGAAGAAGTTCGCAATTGAATAATGCATATTTACGAACGACTTGTAGCAATCAGAATAACGATTGCATAGTTTTGCATTTAGATTCGTCGAACAGTGATTTAATTGTTCGATTCATACATATTTACAGCTTGCGGTTAAACGTCAAAAATATCATGAATATGTGATATTACATCAAAATACTATGTTTTATCTACATAATGTCGTAAATATTAATTTTGTGCATATGTTAAATTTGCCATTAAATGTTATATGTGTATTTATAAACATTAATTTATCGGCTTAACTCACGTGCGTATTTCGGGATGGCCTGACTAGTTTCGGACCTGTGCGAGGTCCTTCCTCATGAGCTCCCGCCGTTTGGAGCTACCTCGCTGTAACCTGTAAACCTATTAAACTGTAACATCAAACATCCAAATCGTAGGCACTAATAAAGTAAGACTCCCTAAATTTAACGAAAACTTTAAATAAAACTTCCCCCAAAACTAGACTAACACAACTCCGCTGAAAAACGTACAAGACTTGTCATTCTCCTTTATACTGCCGAGTATGTAACCTATAAACCCATTCGCGCTAGTTTGAGTGACGTGATGTCATTAATTTCGCTGAAAACATGTTCGCGCTAGTCGCTAGGATGCAGACTGGCTTTGACGCTCAAAAGAAATCCTCCTTTGGCATTTTTGGTACGTGAGCTGGAATAACTTTAGTAATACGTCAATGTGTTCCCTCTGCGACATTTATTACAATGTGAGCTATCGCCCGCGACTCCGTTCGCGCGGATTTCTGTTTGTGGGTATTCCCACATATTCTTTATATAGGCCTTTCCACGTCTTACTGAGTCCAGTCCAGTCTAAGCTAAGGCCTATTTAATATACTCTGTGATACATCATCATCGGCCTATTTCAGTCCACTGCTGGACATGGGCGTCCCCCAATGAGCGCCATCGGCCCCTGTCTTCGGCTTGCATGCATGCGTCATACATTTGTGAGCTTAATTTTCATTGGTATAACATATATCGCAAATTATCATTTTTTAACTGTGCACATTTATAATAACACCACTAAACACCACAGTTTTACAGACTGTAGCTAAATTTACAGCTTTATCAATTGAACAGTATCTTTTAGCACAATAAGATTTAGACAAAATTTTTAAACGGACTTATCTTTTTTATTCATCAAGACATTGAAATAAAACAACACTAAATTTTAAATAAAGCTTTCCACAGCATATCACTGAAAACTGCACCTATATCGATTGAGCCGTTTCTTAAAATAGCGTGCACAAACGAATAGACAAACAGACAAAATATTATCTGTGTTATTTTCAAAAATATTATCTATGTACTGACAAGGATCATTTAGTTTTATTATTTGTGTAGATGTAAAGGAATAATAGACAATAGATTAAAGACTGGAATAGCAGTAGACAGTAGCAGACTCCAAATTAAGTACTGCTAGATTATTCGCGGGCATTTGACACATTGAGTATCCCTTTGTTACTGTCCAAGTTGTCCTTCTATGGCTTGAGTTTCGGTGCCGTAGCTTGGTTTGACAGCTATTTCAAACACCGCTCTCAATATGTTGAGCTACAGCATGCTTGGGATAACTCTAAAACGTCATCTTCCATTAAATCGGTGACGCGTGGAGTTCCCCAAGGCTCAATCTTAGGGCCTTTGCTGTTTATATTATATTGTGCAGATGTTATAAACAACATTAAACACTGCAAGTATCATATGTATGCAGATGACCTGCAAGTTTATATATCGTTCAAGCCGGACGAGCTGCAAACGGCTGTTCGTATGTTGAACTCTGATTTAGCGCGAATATCAGAATGGTCAGTGAACAGTGCATTAATGCTAAATCCAAAAAAAACTAAATACTTAGTATTGGGCACACCCACCCAGATACGGAAAATATGCATTAAGAATCCACGCATTATTCTGAACGGGATGGACATTGAACACGTCCGAGAAGCACGCAACCTGGGGGTCGAAATGGATGAGAATCTTCGGTTTGAGAAGCATGTTAGGGAGCTTGTCCGCAATTGCTTCTACAGGCTCAAAGTTCTTTATCGAATACGCGACTACCTAAGTGTAGATTTGCGTATTACTCTGTGCGAGTCTTTAGTATTATCCAAATTAAATTATGCCGACACTGTCGTTGGTTCTCGTCTTCTTGTCCGTTCAAAAAATATGATCCAGAGAGTCCAAAATGCGTGTGCTAGGTTTTGTTTTAATATACCTCCTCGCGAGCATGTGACACCGTTTATAAACAACGCAAACATACTTAAAATGAATGGCCGTAGACAGCATCATTTCGCCACCTTACTATTTGGCATAGTAAAATACAAGATGCCTACTTATCTTTTCACAAAATTAATCTGGGCCAAAAGTGAGAATTTAAGACACAGTGCAAGATTGTCCACTTTTAAGCTCTGCTACCCATCCAACCACGGGGCTGCTTTTAGGGGCAGTTTTAAATATATTGCCACAAAGTGTTGGAATAATCTACCTCCTCCACTACGAAACATACGCTGTTTAGATAGTTTTAGAGTAAAATACAAAGAAATCCTACTTAAGCAGCAGTTAAACAACCCTTGAAAACTATATTTGATATCTTTGCACGTATATGTGTATTATTGTATGTATGTATCTGCCTATGTATTGTTTATTATTTTGGCCTAGAATGTCACAAACATACACTGTCTCTTTGTGCTTCTATTTCATTTTGTAGTTCTTGTGGACTGGCCTTTTATTAGTAATTTTATTAGTTAGTGGCGTACCGCATCGCTTATCGATTTCCTTATCGCAGCTCATGCTGAGTGAGGTCCCTTTCACATCTTACTGCAGCACAGCTCTATGTAAGAATATTGTTATCTGCTTGGTAGAACACTATACTTTTTTTTACTAATGTTTTTTACTTTTTACTGTAAAATGTTATCTAATAGTGCTCTATGTATGTGGTTTCCTATTCTTGTCCTGTGCTGCCACATTTGTTTTATGTGAATAAAGTGATTTTCTTTCGTTCTTTTTTTCTTTCTAATGATTGAACAGGAGCGAGAGAAGAACTCAGAGAACAGCAGGCCTCAGACTGTTATGCTACAACGTTTGATTACAAAGCTTAAAAGTCCCTTTCGTTTATACCTTGTCTACGTCAAAAGTCAACAAGTCCCTTCTGTTTCATATCTTGTCTAGGTATAGGCCCTTCTCGTGTAAATAAGATAAGTGGAGGTTGAAAAACTTAAACTATACCTCGTTTCCACACACAATACTCTATTTGCCTTTGATAACGTCACGTCGTGGCGTCTCAGGTGACGCAGAAGCGAGAATTGGATATACGATCGAAGAGCTCGCGCGCTTTGTTTTTCACTTGTCTTATATTTCGAGCTATTATTGCTATAACAACGTTAAAGGAGTATTGTTTTTTAAACCAAATTAGATAAGCGATTTATGAATCAAATAGCTTTATCGTCATTTGCAATCATTTTATTATTCCACTGTTGGAGTAGGTCCACTTTCAGCTGCAATTGCTAGTATGCAAATAGGCTTGATTTGTCAAACGGCGTCGTCCTTTAAAATTATTTATTAGTCTATACACACTTCGCCACTTACTCAGAAACACGCGCCGCATTCATATCGGTTAGATGAACTATACGTATTAAAAAAGATAATTAATCAAAATTATAGTGTATCATAAATATAATTCTGAACAAATTGTAATAATAATTGTTAATCCTGACCGTATTCGGCCACAGCGACTGGGGACCAACTAACGATAGCTTCGTTGGTGCGCTCTCTTATGCAGTGAATGTGCGACCACATTCGCTGCATGTCACTACTCCTCCGATATCATTGTATTGAATGGTCGCAGGTGGCCGGGCCTTGAGCTCGTCTCGTTTCAAATAGAGCTCGTCTCGTCGTTTCCTCTCAAACTGGAATCTGTCTAATGTTTTGATATGTTTACGGTACAGTGGCTAGGTTTCGGAGGCATTTAAGGGATTTGGCAGGACGATTACTATATATACAGATATTTTCGTCGCGAGCTTTATGTCATGCGAGTGGAATTACTTTAGACAAAAGCTACAGCAGCTGCTCCAATTCTGCCGATAACTTCGCAGTCAAGGTTGCACTGCGGTGTCATAGTGCTGCCCAGATATTTGATTTGGTCTACCTTCTTAAATGAGTTGCCACCGAGTTTTATGTCAGCTTGGCCATCATTCTGTGTATTGAGAACCATCACTTAGGTTTTCTTCACACTGATCTTAAGGCCGAATCTGCGACACGACTCGTTAAGCCTCGCCATAAGCTTTTGAAGACCCTCTGGGGATTCCGCAACAAAATACAAGTCATCTGCGTACATCATCTCAGTAATAGTGGCATAAGACACCTTGGTGTGAGCTTTTAATCTACTTAATTTGAAGACTCTTCCGCCATCGGTACGGAAACGTATATGGATTCCCTCGGACAACATTTGCAAGGCCTCCCTAACTACAACTGCAAAGTACAGGGCGAACAGAGGTGGTGCGAGCACGCAGCATTGTTTCACGCCACAGCTTACTGGAAAGAACTCTGAATCTTCCATCGATTATAAATACTTCAAAAGCAATTTCTCTATCACCTATCTTACTCGAATAATCTCTGCCATAACTTAAAATCCTATGACTCCAGACTTGCACACTTTAAAATGATGTCACTGGAGGAAAGGCGTAAAATTGCTGATATAGTGTATTTGCACAAGTTAATTACTGGTAAAATCGATAGCCCTGATCTGCTTCATAAAATTAATTTAGCTGTCCCACGCACTAATAGCCGTCTTCATAATAGAACAACATTCAAACTATCAATCTGTCACAAATTATGAACAACACTCTGCTTTTTATCGAATGTGCTCAGCATACAACAAAATTTGCAGCGACGTTAATATTTTTGGTGCATCAACACTGTCAATTAAAAATTACTTTATTTCACTAAAATCGAATAATAGCTAGATAGACATCAAGCTAAGTAAAGCTTGGACCATGCTTACCGGATAACAGGTAAACATACGTATACAAATTTTAAAATCTATATCATCTTACATCCAGGCACAGAATAAACACTCGTGCTCATAATACAATAATGGCGGGAGAACAAAAGTCTAACACAACATCAAAAACAATAGATGAACAGAATGAAGAAGATCGACCAAGGGAAAATCATCGTCTCTCCTACTGCCACTATAAAATATTTCGAATAACAAAATAGTAGCGGGCAAGCGTCAACAGATATGAAGCTAAGCGATTTTAAATCGATAAACATTTTTAACGAACTGAGATATCGACGCTTATCCATAACAAGCGCATAAAGACCGCCATTTAGTCACTAGCGTTGTAGAAGTGGAAGTATTGTTTCTAAGTTACAACGAATTCAATTAATGATATTATTGTCTTTTCAAAAATGTGCCTTTTTAGTGTCTTCCTTGTTCACCATATGACCACTTGAGTCTGGATAAATTGTATTAATAATCCTATTATTAACATTCTTTTTTTTGAAAAGGTTATCTTGATTTTACTTGCAAAAAACTTACAAGTAAACAGTCGAAGAAGAAGGAATATAAAGGAAGACTCCATAAGGCAAATGTAAATACATTTTTTTTGTATTGCTTTGTATTGTTTCGTGTCATTTATCTATTGTTTCGAAACAAAAACAATGTAACAATTCAGCGAATGCGGTACGACACTCCTAGTGTATCACTAATTCGCAATAACATTTGAATAAAATACCTTCTGTAAATTATTTTTGCAATGTAATAACAAAGGGTAATAAATGCAATCAATGTCATTTAAACTATAGATCACAGTGGAGATAACAGCGATCGTCATTCAGAGTGATTGTTTATCGACATACGCCGACATACATAGTTATTTCTAAAAATCCAAATAATTCGTGATTTTTTGACATAAATCTGAACAGAACATTATTAATAGGTTCTAGAAAACGTCTTTTTTGGGCCTGATTGTATTGTGTACGACGTCAATACGCCTCAACGATCGGTTATAAAGATTATACAATCTTCGAAGCTTTCAAACGCAGTTCAAACATTATTAAACAAGTTGAAGCTAGAGCAGATATAGAAATACGAATGGAAATAGATTCGTTCGCAAGCTCTCCGTTCCAACTTCAAACCTCGCAGTGCCAAAAGCGGAAAATTGAATTACAGACAAGTTGGCGGTGCTAGGAAACATTTTTGGCAGATGATATTTGATATCCATCCATTTCGATCTACTGCGCACGGATATATCGACACAAGCCGCGCGGTTATTGTATTATTGGGACAAAACTTTATTATTTACAGACTACAACATTGATGACAACTACAGTATTTTCCTCGCTACCATGTGAGTATTGCATGTTCTATTTACATTCTATTCCATTTACAGTTCTTTTTTATTTATCAATTAGCTACAATCTTACAAGCACGCTTACCTACAGTGTCTATTCATTCTTGTCTTGAATAATTCCAGGTTATACGGATCAGAACAAATAGATTCCGATAGAGACGTCCTTT
>DWME01006832.1:0-13208 GCA_018244795.1 Parelbella ahira ahira
GGCAATGGTAGCCTAGTGGTTAAGAATTCAGCCTCTCACTCCGGGGGTGCTGGGTTCATATCCATGGCGCGCACCTCTTTATAAAAATGCGTTTTAAGTTTAAATATCACTGTCGAACGGTGAAGGAAAAAAATCGTGGGGAAACCTGCACACCATAGAATTTATAAAAATGTCTAAGGTGTGTGAAGTCTACCAACCCGTATTTGGCCAGCGCGGTGGACTATGACCTTAACCCTCTCAATATGAGAGGAGACTCATATTTCAACAGTGGAATGATAAATGGATCGATTATTACATTATTTTTAAGTCTTCAAAGTTTTATTACTTACAATTAGACACTTGGCGTTTGTCTAATATTTTAATATATATTTATTAAACTTTTAAGAAACAACGATTTTAATAATCACTATGTATTCAGTAACGGTCAAATGTACGTCGCTTCCTCTCGCGTTACTAACCCAGGTAGTTTTTTTTTTAACTAGCCACCAACAGTGAAAGGATAACACTGCTTACAAAGAAAACAAAGTATATTTCTGCGTCCGATCTTTTTGGTGTTGTGTCCTCTACACATACGAGTACATATAACACATTAATAAACATCACAGACGTAATCGCGAGTATCAGCTAGTAGTCAATATACATAATATGCATAAATTACACGAGAATAATATGTAAAATACTTAAACACAACAAATAATTGACAAATGATGAAAAATTAAATGGATGTCTAACACATACTACCTATTGCTGAAATATAAACATGGTTCCCATGATATATTTGCACTTAGTTGTAAGCCAAACTAATTTCAAGAGGTATTAAAGTCATTAAGATTCTCCACAGTCGGCCATTTCAGCTCTTTGACGCATCTTAATTATATAAAAGCCTTTATTGCTACTGCCCTAGCTTAATAATGAAGAAAATTATAGTAGAGCGTATTCCAGTAAAATAGAATTATTACTGGAATAAAAAAGGCTTCGGCGTGCCCCTTTCGACGTAAAGTAATTTGTACGGCATCGAAGCAGATGCTCGCAGTCTTCATTATTACATTTAATCACTGCAACTAATTTTCCACTTTTTATTATAGGAATGTATGACGGATTTAACGTTAGTCTGTAAAAGAACCCAGGACCTTCTCCGATCGGCAGTCGCGCTTGCAACCGCTCGACCAACGAGGCAGTTAATAGAGATAATTAAATTTAAACATAATGAGAAAGAGAAGGATTTATACTCACACCAATATCAGCGACACATCGATAGCAGAGCAGAAACAAGGCCCCAAACGCTGCACAAGTTAAGAAGTTCCTTGGGTCCCACCCGCTGGTGATTAGCGGCACGGAACCCATCTGCCAGTCATGACTCAAGGTCCAGGGGCAGAGGAGCAGCCACCAGTTAAACGCAGCAAGGTAGCAAAAGGTCATTAACCTAGATTAATTGAAAAAAGGCAGAAATTAGGAAAAACATGTATGTTTAATACAACCCTCAGAAATAATTTCTGTGAATATATTATGAATATATGTATGTACTTAAAACGAGTGATGATTTTAATTAATTGACGCATTACTACTGAGTATTGACAATAAGGTGTTTGGTATAGAATTCTGGTCGGCAATTGCAACTAAATAATGTAGACTACTAGAATTACTTAAGGAACTTTAATCTCTCGAGGAACCGGAAGTTATGATAAATGTAAAATTCATTTCCAACGGTTGTAGGTAAATAAATTATAAAATCGAATATTTCATTTCCGCTCCACAATACAAAAATTAGGAACTCGAATAGAGTTTCTAAGTTATTTGGCTTCGTGGAATGATTTTGAATTTACGTCTAAACTCATCGGCATGCGACGCAAACTTTGCTGCCAGTTAACAATAGAAAAGGAATTAGAACCGATTTGGCCGTCGGGAAGGTGAACAATAGAAGAGAATTAGGACGGAGTAAAACATAGTAAATTATAAGCAAACTCTTCTATAGAAAATCAAAATAGAATAACTTTAGTACAAGCGAGTAATTTATAAGCAAAGCCTTCAATAGAAATTCAAATAAAGAATGTTTGTAATCGTCCATAAAATCCTATTATTTTTTAGTATTACACAGCTCACTACCTTTGTTCTTTGAGTCGCTCCTATTGTTGTATTTCTTATTAATTAAATACATCTACATCTAATATAAATAAAAATGCAAACATGTTATAAGCAACTAGTTACTCGGAGCGGCCCATAATTACAGTCATATCTTAAAACGAGACTGTTAATTTTAGAGATAAAAATCTCTTGGAATCGTTTATACACCATTATTAAATAAACCATGCAGATATCAACAATATGCGTGAAATTTAACTTTATAATGAACTAAACTAGGACGTTTATTAATGTAGCATATAAGGTAACATAAGTTTCTAGATAATGATATTGCTACTGAATTTACATCTAATCTCGTTGACGATGACACAAAGTTTGTCGCGAATCTACAATAGACAATAAATTGAAGCAATTTAAAAGTTAGCGAAGAGACAACGGTTGTGATGTAGCGAGAGAGTACGACTCAGTAAATTATTAGTTAACTGCAGCGTGAAATGTAAAAGCCAAATCATGGTGTATTGCTTACAATTATACCTCCTCAATTACAGTCGATAAGCAAATAAATATAACAATTAAGACAGTAATAGTTACGAATAAAACTCTAAATAAAAAAAAAACACAAAATGGATATGTAAATAAAAAACAAACAGAACATCGATAAAGGTTTTTTTAAAAGATTTTGGAGTCATCGTAATTACCATTACACTTATCGTTCCAATAAAGGGCATTTAAGGATCTCCGCTCAAAATGAGAAGAGCAAATTATTACAGCGACTCACAAGAAAAGGTTTATAGTTTACTCCGTTGGTTATGTGCGGAATAAGAAGCAGATTTCACTAATACATATGGGCTTACGTAAAGCGTTATAGACTTGTAATAAATATTCTCTTAGAAAAGAAACACTGAAAAATCTATGACCATCATCAAATTGGACATTTGATAGCTTAGCGTAAAAAGCGGAAAGAGTGAAATAGATACCAATTTACCCCGGGTGAATAAAATATGTTAATGTAATTGAAAGTAAACATCGACACAGTATCAAAAACAATAAAATTACCAACACGGCGATTTATGTTTGTACTTTGTTTGTATTGTCTGATAGAATGGATATGGATAGAATAATCGTAGTGAAAAAAAATCGTCAGCTAAGAATAAGTCCTTAACTTTTTATAGTTTGAGAAAAGACGGATGTAGCAACCCACGTGGAAACTGTCCAGCAGTGGAAGGAGTTGATGATGATGATGATGATGAGAACGAAGAAATAGAAAATTAAAATATATTTTTAGATTTTTATTGGATAAAGCAAACGGTGAATTATTTATCATTATGATTACTACATTAGAAAAGTAAAATATTTTAAAATAATGATCACAATAATTACAAAAAATAATCCTTCAAAAGTAATCTAACAGATTTCTACATGATCTTCGACTCTGAATGTATATTTCTGTACAATACTAAAAAAGTTCACCAAAATTCTTTCAAAGCCTACAGCGCAGGAATTTCTCTCTGAATTCAGGATGTAGGCACTTAGGATGTTTAGTTTAGCGTTAGGGAACGTAATTTATAATTTGCATTCCTTTTCTGGGTCAAGAGACATTTAGTGAGAGCCCCGGGGAACGTATAAGAATGGAGAAAGTCGCTATTAATTTCAACTACTTCGTAAGTGACTTGGCGTTAAAATATATAATAATATTAATAATAACGTTGATAGGTTCAAATATACACTTCACCTGACAGCGAAGCTGGGATGAAACGCCGCTGGATTGTCTTGAGGGGAGAATGTTGGCCACGTGCCCTGTAATAGCGCGAGCCGGAGACATATGAGGAACGCCAGCGACACCACTATTTTAATGGTCCTTATTGAAAGTCCCGTGCATTTCTTCTCGATCTTCAGCGAATACACCGATCTGGGAAGACAAGATCTTGTCACCATTTACGAGGCCTTGTGTTAAACTTTACATTTGCGTTTTAATATTCTTCTTTCTCTTATCCTATTCCCACCTATAAAGTTTTATTAAAACTCAGTATATTTTGTTAGATACGTGTTAATTTTTTTAAATTTTAGTTCACTGATCGCTTATCTAGCTATCTATAAAATATTTTAATATCTCCACTACAACATTATTTCATTGCAGAGAGAACTAGAAGTAATCGCTGTATATGTATAATCGATGAGCATGTTTCCGGTTAGTGAGTGGGTAGGAGTCAAAGGAAATACTAGTTCCGGTCATAGTTATTTCTTATTAATACTTTTGTTCATTGATTTTACCTTTAGGTACTGTCTCATGCCTGTGCCATTTGTTCAAATATATCATCATTACATTATTATTTGATTAAGACAATTAGGTAGTAAATTAAACTTATAAAATTAAATTTTAATTGCACCATTTTTGACTATACATATATTGAAAAAATTAATTTGTCGTAATGCTTTTCATGTTATTAATAAGGCATATCTGGATAATTAACAATAAAATGTTTATCAGTAAAATAATTAAAAATCTAATTACTTGTCTCTATTTACATGCCTTAATTACCTCTATTCATAAATTCTCCGATTTTTCTTTGAACATAATTAATTAAAACTTTTCAAATATGCTCGCTATTATCATAGCCATTACAAATATTAAACAAGACCTTTACCAATTACGTAGAAATTGGTCTCGCTAAATTTATTCAAAGTGCAAAATTAATTTTGCAGGTTAATATTAATGAGAAAATTCTAATTCTATATACAGTACTGCGAAGCTCCATTAAGAAAAGGTACTAACTACATTGAAGCGCTCGTTCGAATCAAATGGACTGATGGAACAAACATGCACGCACCCTCAGCTCGTGATCGTACACATTACACACACTCGCTAATTCATTAGCATATGTTATGAGATAATGATATATATAATTTTCACGTGCCTACTTAATATTAACGAAGTTATATAAGAGTACATAGATATGTATATAAATGCAGTATTTTTTGAACGTAGTATATTTTAAATCTATTTGAGTTAGGTACTTAGTTGTCAACTATGAAGTACGGGTTGTAAAAGGTTAATCTTTGTGAAATTTATGTAATATACGTGATAAATTAAACTTGCGAATCATAAACGATTCCATACCTTTTGACGAAAGGCCAGCATCTGTAGAAGTCTATAGCAAGGTTGAGCACCAGGATAGTAACGCCGGTTTCCTTCGCGAGCATGCTGAGGGCTCCGAGCAGGACGCTCAGCCACACGCACTTCTTGTTCCTTGTTGGACTGTGAAAAGAACGCCATAGTATCAGAAAATTTATTAGAGCCATTTCTATAAAATGTAAGTCTGGAGACATCGCGCATTATAATTGTAACGGAAAATATCGTGAGAGAATTTGCGTACTGTAGCGTATAAATGACCAAGGCCTTAATTTTTTTTTAAAGAAAACCTATGTTTCATTGTAAAATAATAAAAATTTAATAAGGCAGCTGTTACATATAAATACTATTTTCAATAAATAATTTGTGTAAATAAATAATGTAAGATTCTTAAATATTTTAATAAGGTTTGATTTAACTACACAATAAAATTTCAATTGCATTGACTAAACAATGAAGTTTCATTTAACATTTAGTATTACATTGGATATCCATTTTGAAATATTGACAAAAAGAAGTCTTTATCGTTCATTATAGAAAAGTACAGGCCGTAAGTTTAATAATGGCACCCTTAAAGAGACCGTTAAAGTCCATTAAAGTACACCTATATTTAACTTGATGGAGTGAAACGTTTCGTCTCTGCTTAATACACGTATTAGGAACTTCACGTGCGTGTTCGGTGAGGAATTAATATTAGAGGTAGTTATTGGATAAGTATATGGTAGGTACTGAACATACATATAAAGTGTTTCTGAATTGCTTACAATAACTATTTCAGGAGTGTTCCCCTATCGAATATCTAGGTAAATATTCTAAAAAAATTTAAAAGAAAATAAAATGTATTCAATTATAAATGAGTATAACTCTGGATAAAGCCTATCTTTAATTTGACATTATGTAGATGGAAGATAGTCGAACACGCTCCTTTCAAAGG
Source organism: Parelbella ahira ahira (assembly GCA_018244795.1). Classification (NCBI taxonomy): domain Eukaryota; kingdom Metazoa; phylum Arthropoda; class Insecta; order Lepidoptera; family Hesperiidae; genus Parelbella; species Parelbella ahira. The sequence continues at coordinate 6,144 of DWME01006832.1, forward strand.
TTCAATTTGATAAGAATGGTTAAAAGATAGTTACAAATAGGTACAACTCGATTATATTAAACGGGTTCCACTGTACACAATAAAATGTTTCCGGAACTCAGATTAAAGAATTTTCAAATAAGAACAAGACGAAATAGTATACCTACCTATCTAATAAACTTTCACGCAAGTGTTGTTGAATATCATCCTAATCATAATCATTATTGCCACCGTCATCACTATCGTTATAATTAAATATTTTATAATTCCATTGATAGACACAGTTCCATTTTCAGATGGATTAGTTCTAGAAGTTTTATTTCTGAACATGCACTGTTAAATTCAAGAACGTAATACAAAAAGCTTTATACGTTCTTCAAATCGAAGCACAACGGTTGTTTTGCGGTACGAATAAGTAGTAGGTATTGCAAACTTGATGTTTTACACCTCCAACAGCGGAGTCTCACAAGGACTTCGTGTGTTATCTCGTGAGGCGAGACCGAACTTAGAATCAACTTTTACACTGCAAGTTTGCAGAGTTATACGAGTTAACTGTACACAAACATGAAGCACCTATCCCGGAGCTTAAACTTAATCTTTCACAATATAACGACTTAGCTATGATCTGTACATGTAACATACTATAACGAACAATTTAATATGAGTTGCTACATTTTTTACGTTCCACCGCTTTGCTCGGATCTCTGTCGTAACTATTTCCGCGTTTTGGAATTAAAAAAATAATTAGAATTCCAATTGACAATGGAAAGACTAGATTAAAATTACATTTAAACGAGAAACACTCATATCTTATGATGGAAAACTCACAGAATGACCCTGTAACACACATTTGTAATAACGTATGTAAGTATTATAATAAAGCAATTGGGTCTAAATGTAACTCTTAATAAGGGCGCTTGAAAATCTCTCTAACCATTACATCGAACTGAACCCCGCTATTACAATGTCTGTCTGCGTCCTCTATAAATTGTGTCATGAATAGGTGATGGGGTTTCACGGTTTTGAAACTTTGTTGTTATCTACACTTTGCTACTAAACGGACATTTTGACTATAACATTTTGTTACTATTATTATATTAACCGTCCACTGTAGCGCAATCGTTGTCGCAGTAGATAAGAAGACCTCGTAATAAAAATACGAAAATTGGTCCCTAAAAAGTCTTTAGTTCAAGATGCTCTCTCATAAAATGTGGTTATTAATAATAAATCTTAAACACAAATGTTCACAGTAATTGCGTAAATACGTATATGATGACATTTATAAAATATCTTACCTATGATATACTAAAAGCGACGACAGAAAAAATATACACGCCAACACATCCGCTCTGCCCACCACGCCAGCTACCTACGATGAAATTAAATCCAATTACATTTCGTAACAGCATATACAATTTTTCAGTAAAAAAATATTTAACGTAGGGAATTTTAACTGTTATAGCTTAGCAATAACTTAATAAAACTGAGCACAGGTAATAATTAGACCCTTATATCAATTTAATAAATGACATACATATTAGAAAACTGTATTTGTAAAACATTTAAAGATACTTACACAGTAATTACGCGTTTTTAGATCACACCAATGTGATAAATAAGACAGAATATTCTTTAGAAGATAAGAATTTAGTCTACTGCACAAATAGCCTCGTGACTCTATCACAAGTAAAAATTATCATTGTGATATATGTAACAATGCTCACCGCTTCAGTATGTACGGGGTGTACGGCGAAAAGCAGCGCGGCTAGCGCAGCGAACGGGCGCTGGAGGCGCGCGACGGTGACGCACGCGCGTGCTACCAGCGTGCAACACGCGGCGTGCAGGAACACGTTGCACGCGTGCCACCACCACGGCCTTAAGCCGGCTAACGCGTGGTTTAGTCTGTAACAAGACAATATAAATTTTAATCAAAGTACATAATTACGTCAGTTACACACACTCTTTATTTATTTAAAGTATTTCGTCGCAGAAATATTGTTGTTAAATAAAAATTAACAACTCGTATGTAATGATTTGACGGCGATGTTATGAGATCTTTAATTCTTGATAAGTTCAAATACTTCTATAAGGTCAAATATATATATAACGTATTAAATATAAATATGTAGATAGTATTTAATAGCAATTATATTTAAGAATTTCTTATTTACCGATCTACGTTTTACTCCAAACGGTAATACGATTATAATTAACTTAAGCCTCTTTCCGTTTCTGTAGATAAGAAAAAAAGAAACAATGTCACATCTATTTAGGAAGATGTTTTATTACCTGCCTCGTGTACGTCTGTACGTCGTTTTTCCGCGACAAAAAGATTTTAAGACTAATGGAAAACATTCAGGAGCGTGAACAGCTCGGCGAGAAACCTCAAATTTTACATGCGAATACGAAACAAATTTTGAACAAAAAGCCAAGGCGAAATGTTACGACACTGTTAACGCGACGACACGGCTTCCTTTCAATGTCTCTCTTGAATTGCAGGGGCACCATGATTTTAGCATTTAATACGAACTGTTCCATATCACGTGTAATAATATTTGTCAACATTGTTATCGATTTTATCGCTTTATTGTAAGATTTAAATTAAGATCTATTTTGCGTTATAAAAAATGAATCCATTATTTATAATGCAAATAGTTTAGGAAAAATTCAATCCGACAGTTTATTAAAAAGCAATGTATACATTTTCTGCTAATTGTCAATTCATTTACAACATCTTCTATAACCTAATATATAATTATAACAATGAAAATCGTATTAATAATACATTGAAAAAATATAATTATATTGATACACGTCCAAATTCCTCCTAGCTTTGATGCTGTTAAAGATAACAAACGATCTGTATGTTATTAAATTTTGTAGCAGGCTTTTAAGGCGGCTTAAAAACGTTCCATCCATGAGCTGGTTACTATTCCGTTAATCTGCTACTCGCAATAGGACAGCATGGTAGAGGAGAGGCATGGCCTCCCAAAGTTGTGAGATAATTAAATGGCTAACATAAGTGGTCATAGTATGCCACGCTGGCTAAATTATGGTTGTCAAATAATACAATAAAAAAATACCTGAAAGAAATGAATTTTTATAACAAAAATACCCAACATTTTATCATGAATATTTTGACACTGTCATATATCACAGTAACACGGTGGAGAGCAGCAGCGCTCATGTCAATTCGCTGCGACGGAACAGTCTCGGGAACATTTTATACCTTACACATCCAAATGCTTATCAACGTTTTCGTAAAAATCCTACGCACGGCGGTTGCGGCCGATAAACAAATATGTACATATGTAGATACTGTACGGTAGGGTAACCATACTTTAGGTATGGAATTTATTGTTTATAAATATTTTTTGACAGAAACCTAGTTAGTGCAGAATAATAGGGAGTAAATTGTCTGATTTGTAATTGATGCTGGTGCTTCGAAGTGCACGAAAGGTCATGGTGGTGTTAAAAGCAATATTGTAATTAAATTTGACAAATGCGTAGAAGTAACGTGTGGAACAGACAATTGAACGAATGAATATTCTTTATTCGTAACATTTAAATGAAGATGTATGTTGGGCGTTCAGAGTTAAATATGTAGCTTGATAGAAATTTATAAAGCTATTTAACACTGACATAATTAGATTTAATAAGGTAAGCACAACGTCACTCCTGTGATCCCCGAAGAGGCAGAGAGGTGTAGTACACTCCCACGTTTCACCAGTTACCTTTAAGTCGCATGGAATAGGCGGGGAGCCTATTGCCACACAGGGCACAGATCCAGACTCCGAGTCACTACTAGAAATTCTAAATTAGAAAAATCCAATATTACCCGACCTCGGATTTGAACCCAGGACCGGCAGTCTTGGTTTGATCGGCAATCGCGCTTGCAATTACTCGGCCAACAAGGCAGTCAGTTTGATAAGGTGCTTAATTTTTTTCCTCCTTATTTAATTTTCTTTCCTTACCTAAATACAATTTTTAATCTTTTTAGAGGGAAAGAATGTATAAAATAAACTCCCGTTACAATTTTTATTGCCGACTGCCTAGTTGTTTTGCTCTATTCCATAGTGAGATATAACGTAACTGGTGAAACGTGGATAAGTACACTACACTGCTCTACCTACCTCTTAAATGATAACAGGCACGCTGTTACTTTTTTTTAACTTTATTGAAAGAGTAGTTAAAAAAGTACTAAAAATGTGTCGAAATTATTTTAATTTCAAAAAGAATAGGCAGATAGCGAACAGTTCTGTCACATGAAAGCGGAAGCTTGTCGATAAGTGTTAGGTACTAAGAACATTTACAAAAGAACATAAAAAACACAAACACCTCGCTTTCATAACGCGAATAGACCAATCCATATCTAAATAGCTCCCGTCGGACATTCCAAAACGAGCGGTAGAAAAACGTACAAATAGACAGTGATGTGTCGTACATCGATATGGGGGTGTCGTGTAGCTATTAAAAAGCAATCAAGCGTCCCACCGGTGTCGATAGTCGATACCCTCAGGTATATCCAGTGTGCTGTTGACCTTTTTCTATAAAAAACATAGTACTCATTGGCACCGGTGATGGAAAACCTTATAGATCTATGACATTTGAGCGCAGGAGCGTGTGGTTTGAAGCATCTTAGAAACTGGTTAACTAAAAGTTAGTGTAGTTAGTCTTAATCTCCAAAAAAATGCAAAAAATATTTAAAATCTTACTGGATCGATCATAAAAGTATTTAATACCTATTAATAGCTAGTTCATCAGTGGTCTAGTCAGTAACATAAAGCGCATTAAAATTCATTATCTCAGAATGATCGACTCGAATGAAATTCTCGGTGGGATCATCTAATAATACAATATTTGTGATTCTTATAATCTTTAAGAAAACGGTTTCTAGGAAATCTACTTCTCTATAATATTCACTGTAATGTGCAAAGTATGCCCAACTTGCACTTGGCCAACTTGGGTACAGGTTTTTATTGTTCATGTCCTTAAAATCCTCAAAACAAAATTTGCTTATTCAATCCTTTGTTGTAAATATTAATAAAACTACAAATTATGCATGACACACTGTAATAGTCACGAGTATATCGACATTATACTAAATGACTTCGTAACATTATACGAGAGGATCAGCTGAAAATTATATTCCAAAACGCCAAATGTGCAATATTCAGTATTTCATTCCCATTTTATTTGCGTATTGCATATTTGTATTGCACACATGTACACGCCGCAAAGGATGTTAGCGCGCCCGCGTTGGCATTTAAATCGCTTTGTTTGATTGGCTTTGGTAATAACCAAAGCTACATCACTGAATATTTTCTGAACTGTACATTATTTTCGATTGTTCACGATAATTTTGCCGGCTGACATTGACTACGATACGTTTATATTATCTATTATCAAGGCATTAACCCTAACACTGTTAAATACGGGTCTTCTCCAAGAATCAGAAGGGTTGAGTCCATAGGCAGTTATGTACGAGTATGTCTATGTTTATTTACCACATCTTAACGTTTAATGAATCGCTTGGCTCGTATACATGACGTATTGAATAGTAAAATACTACTTAGAATAAATACTTTTAATCAACCCGTAAAATGTTGTGTTAAGGGATAAATATTGTACGGTTAATTTAGGTTTTCGCGCGAACTATGGCCCACGTATCACATATTTACATATAGATATCCCAGCATGTGCCTAAACGATGTTAGTACACTGGCTTTGTTATTTAAATTGGACCGTTTAATTGTCTTTGTTTTGTTAGGTTCAACTTTAGTCTAACAATAGAATTTTCAGCACAGCAATGCTTATTTAGACTAACAGATGGCTCAGTAACTCTGGCTACATAATAAAATATTATTGGTATAAAAAGCTGACGCCGAAAAAATTATATTTAGGCATGTTTAGATATTATTATATTTCAAATATTTATGTAAAAGTTATCATAGTTGAGGGACAAAGACTGCGAATTACCAGACGCTCTAATCTCATAAAATATATCGGGTGTTCTACATCCATCGATTACAGAAAGATGCCTCTACCGCCTATGCTGCTGTCTCGTAACCAGATACCACTACAATCGCTACTAGATCGTATTTTTTCTGCAGAGATACTTTATTACCGGGAAAGCTGCAATTTTCTTGCGGATACTAAACTTTACTTTGTTTACCATCCTTATATTATCATCACACCACGTCTCCGAGGGGGCTAAGAACACCGAAAGCCAAATATCTATATCCTCACAGATGGGATTTCCTTCTTCTACATGAAACATTCTCTTAAAACAAGCACCTTATATTTCTTAACTCTATAACAGTATATAACTGTATGTATGATGAAGCGACGCGTTCTATGTATATATTTTACCTGTAAAGTGTCTGTACAGGAAATATGAATACCGCAAGCACGCGAGCAAACGATTAAACTCTTTGATGGCTGGTTCATTAAACGTAATAGTGCTACAACTCAAACCAGTGCACGAGTCCCCTTTACGGCAATAAGTTGGTTTGCTGGCTCCTCTACTTGCAAGTACATCATACTATGTAGTATCTTACTATGTATATCTTGAGATTATCTCATACATGACTATCTTGAAGTAAATTAGACAGATCCTGAAATATATAATAATAACCAGAACTTCTAAATATATTTTTATATTGCTACTTTTTTACAAACAGATACACACCTAGAAAAAACATACTTCATCACTCATCACAAAAATATGTCTGACGTTGAAATAATAAGATATAGTTAGTATTAATTAATCTATGAAATGTCTTAAAATAAACCGTACAAAAGCGCCATGTAGCCTAAGTGTCCCATAGTGAATGTTTGGGACTCGAATTAATGATGATTATAGAGCCCTTAACCAATAGAAACCATGATATTTAAAAGTAATGACATCACACACGCTTACGCACATGCCCGCATACGCGCACACGCTCGCATAAGCACGTGCACATGCACACGTACACGCACACGCGCACACACACGCACACGCGCACACATACGCACCCGTACACACGCACTCACACGCGCACGCACACGCGCACGCACACACGCACGCACACGCGCACGCAC
>DWME01006833.1:0-13208 GCA_018244795.1 Parelbella ahira ahira
GGTGTAAGAGTTGACTGACCTCGACTCGTAACTGACCGCGGTAAGGCACGGCTGGCCTAGACAGGGCTATAGGGAATGGCCGCCTACGGGCAGCAGCGTAGGTGGTGCGAAAAACCATGATCTTCAATCTCCAACCCGTATGTCCAGCATGGGGATTATGCTAAAAACCTCTAGGGGAGTTATATATTTAGTAGAAGACTAAAACAGATCGCTGATATTGGTTGGATGCATGGATGAATGATGGATGGATGGATGATGTGTGATGATCTAGCTTTGTGAATAAAATTGTAATTCTTAGATTTCCTGCTTTTATAAGGCTTACCATCTACATATTTTAATTGTATCTACACATCGTTGACAGAGCAAAGATATTCAACCCCCTTAAGAATTATTATAGCGATCAGTGAAGCTATTAGATAATTATTACAATATAAAAACACTGAGCAGTATAATTTCCAAAGTTGGTATTTCCAGCACGAGAAAACCTACTAGTGGGCGCTCCACTGACGGTATGTGGTCTGCCAGGAGTCCATCCGGACAGGCCGAAGAGGGCCGTCCTCGTTGGGGTGACCGCGGAGTTGCTACTGGCAGGCTGTGGGAGCCCACAGCACCTAATGAAAGATTGCCACAGGTAACACTTACATTTAGATAAAAATTAATTATCAAGGAATTCCATGCAATCAAAATACTATAATTTTCTTGCAAGTAGATGCACCACCAAAAAAAAGGTACTCCGTCATGGGTGGAACGAGGTTTAAATATGATTGAAAACACTGCCGATATTCTAGTCATCGACCAAAGAAGTTCCACCAACTCTGGCTTGGACTGCGACAGGTCGTCTTACAACGGAAGCGATGAAGGAAGGTGAGCAATCAACAATTAACACAGCGTACTTCCATAACTTTCATTTATTGATACATATTCATTATGTGACACACTTAATCCACTTAATATTCCTTTCAGAACATTTCTCAGGGGGCAAAATGTACCAATAGAACCAGAAATTAAAGCCCAGCGGGAAAACAAACGCTTAAAGGCTTTAGAATTGCAATCAGCAATTTTAAGTCAGTTAGAGGATCAAGAAAAGCGTCGCCAAGAGGAAAGGGAAAAGAAATTAAGAGAAGAACGATTAGAAGAATTAAGAATACAACGACAGCAGGAAGAAGATAGATTAAAACTAGAAGAAGAAAAAAGAAGATGTGAAGAGAAACAAATAAAAGAAAAACGACGACTGGATGCACTAAAAACAGCGCTCGAAGATGCTGAGAGGAAGGCTCGACAAGAAAAGGAGAAAAGGTTCATCTACCAGAAGCAAATAGCTACTGCGAATGATTGTAAATTAAATGTTGAAGAACATTTAACTCCTAAAGAAACTCATCAGTCCAGTCCTACAAAAATTATAAGCCCCACAAAATCAAGCAGAACGTACGATGTGCAGTCTGCAACAAGTCATAAAAAAGATTACGTTTCCCATCAAACCACAGCATGTAACTCTCCCCGCTCTGTAGCGACAGGGAACTTAAATTTATTTATTCATAATATACCACCTCTTGCACTATCAGATAACCAGTTTAATATTGTGCCGATTGGTATAAATGGCACTGGAGAGATAACAGGAACATCAAACAATGTGCAACTTGCAGTTTTAGTTCCGCAAAGTATGAATAGCATGTATAGCGTTTCTTTAAATTCGCTTAATAGTACTAACGAAGTTAATGACACAGGAAAAGTTCTTACGCCTAGAAAATACCGAACTTTGCGAACAAGGGACGTGTCTACTCAAACAGATCCAAATATTTATAGAATAACAGCTGATAAGACAGTTGAAACAGATGAAATTTCTAGAGACATAGATATCGACTACCAAAATATTGATGAAAATGCACCCCAAGATAGTCACCACAATAGCTTAAAGAAAGATCGACGTATGAGGTCCGAGGAGAGATACAAGAAAGATATAGAAAATCGACCAAAATGGGGCGCTAATAGACCTGCAGCACAATACAAAAAACAAAGTGAGAAGGATCCATTTTACACGCAAAAAAGAAAACTTCGCCAGAAATATCGGCCACAAGTTAGACAATATCTATCAATGTCTAGTGAAGACAGTAGATCTCCTAGTCCTCCAATGAGGTCTGAAAGAACCGTCGAAAGTAATACAAAGCAACGAAATTCGTTAAGTCAATCTTACTGGAGACATAAGCGAGCTAGTCAAGAATTTGTTACGAACAACGCATGCGAGCCTGTTAACAATACAATTAGCGAGTTCACCTCACTAGCACAAATAACAGGAAATGATAAAATAGATCAAAAGAAATCACCAAAAATGTCACCTACGAAAAGAATTACATTATCGCAAAAGTTTATTAACGACAAATACGGAAGCAGGAAATTGTGGGATGACTTAAATGAACGAAACAAGAATAGTTTAAGCGATATAGATAATACAAAAAAAACACTTCACCACTTAAACAACCCATAGCAATCGGGAAAGTGGTACACATTATTTCTATTTTCTCTTTATTTTTTACTATATTTTAGTCTAAAAAATTACTAAAAAGCTTGAAGACTGGACAAATTAATATTGTAGGGATTTGGTGCAATACAAATTTAAAATTAGGTTACCTCCTTAATTAGTTATCGATCCAACCGTTACTAGGGAATGGACATGTTGTTAAATCAATGAAAGCAGTAAGCTTTACAGACAAGACTTCGTGATTCCGCTTTAGAAATGTCTAAGTTAGACGATTTGTTTGATAAAAAGAAAGATGAGGCTCCTATGCTGGATTTATCTAAAACTGTAATAAACACCGCTGAAGAGTATAGAGCTGTTTTGGACAAAGTTCCAGATTTTAAAACCAGACCCGAAAAGGTAACTTTTAAATGCATAGTAGGTACTAAAAGGTAAATTAGATAACATGTGCAATAAATTGCCAAAGTGATAACAATAAATTATAGGTAAGGGCCGAGGACATCAAAATAAAAGATAAACCCGAGGACCATAAAACAAAAACGTCGCGTAAGGAGCTTCGGGGCTATGAAAAATTGGGAATACGAGGTTATGAGGAGAAACATTTCACTTTCATGGATCCGGTACCTGTTGAAATGAGAGGACTAAAGTTTGAAGAGCTATGTGCAGTTCCCATCGAGTGGCGAATGCTGACATCAATTAGACCAAAATCTAAACTCGACGAGGAATACTTTAATCGGTATGTACTTATTTTCTTACTTCTAACAAATGTTTTTATAAAAATTCTTCTATAACATAACAATGGAACATCACGTCTATGTCTCCCGGAAGGAGGTAGGTCGAGACGTGAAGTATTCCCCCACGTTTCACCCAGTTACGTTTATATCCCACTATGTAATAGGAGGTGAGACTATTGTCACACACCGAACACAATTCTAGGCTCCGAGCTACCACTAGGAGTTTCGAGTTTGAAAAATTCAATAGTAGCTGCCACGGGGATCAAATCCAGGACATCTCGCTCAACAGTTACGTTAGCAACTACTTGGCCAACGAGGCCGTCATTATCCAAATTAATCTCCACAATTAAACTCAGCAATGTCAATAATTGGTACTCAATCCTCAGGCTTTTTTTAATATGATCAATGGAATGAAAATCAGAACTTATAATTCACTGAATATTATTATTACATTACATATTGTTAGGCTGAAAATATTATAGTTAGTTATAATAAAGCTTTAAATTTGCTATGCCAAGTTAGCAAAATTCTGTCAAAAGACATAAAAAGATGTAGATCGGACATGAGTTACAGTAATAACCAATTTATCTTATTGTAGATTGATAGAGCTTGGTAAATCCGAGCTAAAAACTAAGGCCAAGGACAAGAGGGAGCAAGCGAAAACCAATATGGTTAGAAAAACTAAGAATCGGTCGGGCGTGACAGAGACGAGGATCGTTTCGTGTGCAGAGTGCGGAGAGGAGTACTGCAATGGTAATTTTATCTTGTAATGTTGTAAACAATTGTATAATTTAAACTATAGGTACCTACAAATACTAATACCAATTTTCAATATACTTAAAATTCATTACTACTGAATTTTTCTGATTTAGGATTTCTAGTAGTGACGGAGTCTGGATCTGTGAACGGTGTATGGCAATAGGCTCACCACTGGTGAAACGTGGGAGTGAACGAAACAACTCCGCCCACCCCTCCGAAGAAACATATTCGTGATTTTAAGTTCATTTAGATTTTACTTGATAGGTAACAATTTTTGGCAATAAAAGGTTCATTAAAATTTTAGTTATGGTATATGTTGTAGGTAAGATGTGTACGATAACAAACTACGACATGTTCGCGCGCTTGAAGCTAGAAGTGGAGGCGAAGGCACCGCGAGCGCACCCCGCGCCGGCACACGGCGGCCGCCTGCGACGTCTCCGCCGTCGCTCGCGCCGCAAGCCGCGCAGCAAGAGCGCCGCGCCGCCATCGCAGCCTCCGCCTCGCAACCAGAACAAGACCGCCGCCAAAAGCGACTCCGAACTGTAGCCCTTACATTACAGTTTGGCAAATTCGTTGCTGACACCTCTATGGTCTGTGGACTACGGGCTAGGATAACAAAAAATGGCGTAAACTAACTGCTACATACGGTACGAGTAAAGTTCTTTCTAGGAAGCCCCGCTACCCGGCATACTTCTTGCCATTGCCTTTTGACGCCCGTCGCGGACCATAAGTAACACTAACGAACTTGCTGACCAATTGGTATAGGAAATTTCACACCACACATACAAACATACACATACTAACAAATTACTAACTAGATTAACAAAGATTGGTTCACTACAAACACAAACCGTTGTATTGAAACGAATAATTGTTTTCTGTTCGACCATTTCAAAGTATTGCCCGAAATATCGATCACTGTCCTCTAATCCAATATCTTCCCGCGCACTGACAGTTGTGAACGATCCCTACAACAATACATCCCTTAAAATCACATGTTTATATGTTTCCTTACACACGAAATATAACACACGAATTACCAAGTTGTGTATTTCGTTTAGCGCATACTAAAAGAGTATCTATCAAGTTAATCGACATTAGTTAACAATGCCAAGAGAATATTATTTTAGAAAGACATAACTTTCAAAATAAGTAATAATTTGTACATACTTTGGCTAACATCCTTTGAATGTCGTCTTAAATTTCTTAAGCAATGAAACCATTACATTCACAAGCATTATTTACTCCAACGCTACACAAGTGGAGTGCCTCACATTTGTGCAACGCTTATTTTAACCGTATACACATTCAAACAACACTAAAACGTGCACATATTTATTACACGCCAGCTATAAATACCCGTAATTATTTAAGCTTCTACAAGTTGCCAAAAATACTCGTCTATTTTCATTTCGATATGACTCAATTGTCTTTCGGTTTTCATCGAAGCTAATCAACACTAGAGTGTAATAAAATTAAACGGCAATGAACATGTATAAATTTAATGCCAATACAGTAGTCTGGATACGCATTGCACGTATGAAATTTTACAACACAAGTGTAGATGTAATGTTTTTATCGAGATATAATGTATTTACTTCACTCTAAATCTCGAATCTCATAGGCATTTTTTACTATTTGTACGATTAAACGTATTTGATAAGATAATGGTTTTATTTAACTAGTGTGAGGGCAGGAATACATGTGTAATCCAATGAAAAGAACGTGTCAATATCACTCTTTATTGATTTTAAAAAAATATATTACACATTCACTGTTTTAGACCCTATAAAACAATAACATTTCAAGATAAGATGTCGATGAGTTCAGACGTGTTGCCCGTGTTGCCAAACAATGGGCCGGGAGCACGACACAATTCCTATATTATTAATCTGAAGATGTAAAATGTACCTAAGTTCTATGTTTATGAATTCATATAACCACATTACTAGAGAAATTTAGGCCCTAAGTACAATTGTGATATATAGCACGATATAATATTTACTTTTAGACACAAAATAACTGAAAATAAAATTTCGCAAATCTCTTATCATACTTATATGTAGCAATATCAACAATTTTGATTGTTGAATTACAAAGGCGCGCACAGGAGTCGTAGCGGTTTCACTTTATTAAACTATGTACTATTGCAACCAACCATGAAACCACTGCCTGACATGCTGAGCTGCTGTATCACAAATTTGTAAATCGAATAGAAAACAAAACGAACGAGATGGAGCCACTTGCCCAGTGCCCAGTGGTACAACAAATATTGCATGAGTAAGCTTTCACTGGTATAAGAAGTAGAAAGTCAGAGATATTCTACAATCGAATAATGGATGTCCGGTGAACAATCCAATATATTACAGAACTAATAAAAATTATTTCAATAATTATAATCGTAAGTCATCATCTTTATAACTACATAAAATTCAAAATAATGATTTTCTTGTTTTCTATATTACGCATAATAATAATTTATGCAATTATACATTATAGAATATCAACATGCTGCCTATGTAATAAATTCAAATTTGGAGACATTAATCAAAGAGTTTCAAACTTCTTCCATTATACTTACATCTAGGTTTACAAAATAGGAATCTGCAATAAAACATCGATGTTTTGAAGCTGGTTATGTGTTTCAACCTAATAACGACTTAACAATAGACATTTGTCAACACAAAAAAACTTGGCAATGTGCTATGAACATAATGATAAATATACCAAGTTAGACTACAAACATAACCATACGGACGGAAAAAATCCACAAATTTGTCTACATAAACTTTCTATAACATGTAGTACAATACACTGGGTCATAAATAAGACATGTTAGTAATATCTTTATAAATGTACATCTTTAAAGCAAATAATATTAGTAAGTCCCGACAACTTCTAAAAATATAAGTACTATTGCTATGATATAAGATTATACATTTTAGGGAAAAATTATAAGAAATTACAATGTCAAAATTTTAAAAGAATATATGTGATAATCTTGAATATATGTATGTGAATTTTTAGAGGAGCAAAAACATTTTCAAAAACACTGTCCACCGAGAACCTTATGATAAAATTTGTACTAATCAAGATGTTTCCACAACCTAGTGATGGTTGTATTGGGTATCCTTATTTACTCTTCATAGTTTTGGTCCAAATTCTGATTCCCTTTTACATGAGATGTGATAATATCAAGTAGACATTTCATAGAGAAGGGTGGGAATTGTTATATTTCAATGAATAACTACAGAGTAAACATTAAATAATATTAAAGGATAAAAAATACTTACAAATGGAATGAATGTAGGCGAAATACTTACAACTACAAGCACCAGAAGACTTTGAAAGTTAATAAGAGAATAAGGTTCCTTAACTATCTAATATGTTCTATATCAGGTCAGAGATTTACAAACATTATCATACCCCACACATTGGTACCCCTCTAAAAAGCAATACCAACACATTCAGTAACCATATATCACACCAGCGCAACAACAGTGTGTAACACCGGAAAATATTGCAGATTCCAAAAAATTTCAGCATAAAAATATAATGACTCTTGAGAAACAAAAAAACAAAACCTATTATGCAATAATGAAAAACAATAATTAAATTATTACATTAAAAAAAACAAGTCATAACATAAAATATTCAACTAAAACATGGACGTGTAAATTGAATGTGTAAGAACAGTAATAATAATAAAAACTTAAAAGTTAACAATTCCATACCCTATAAAACTACAATCTGTGTCTAACACCTGCAATATGAGTAACATTATTTATTCAATTGTTTAGAATTGAAAGGCCACATCCATAATGAATACCTGAGTGGCGTACAATGATGAGGCTATACAATATGATGGTTGTTAGAATCAGATGTAGTTTTACAGCCGGTGTGAATGGCATTGAGCTAACGACAGAGGGTGACACCCTGCCGGACCCTTACTGTATCACTCACTGTTCACTGATCCTTGCGAGCCTTCTTTTTGCTCTTCTTTGGAACCTTCGTATCTGTCCATGTATCTGCAAATCAAATTATTAATATTAAATATTTGTTGAACAAATTGAAGTGTAAGTAAAAATAAAATGGTCAAATAAGCTTTCTTTGTTCTGTAAGATGTGTGAAGTCTGCCAATTCCTGCTTGGCCAGCAAGACAGATTGCAGCCCCAAACCCTTCTGATTCTAAAAGGATACCCATATCCAACAGTAGCATGATATAGGAAGTGGACTATGGAAATAACAAACACCCAAATATTTATACAAACCTCCAGTTTCATCAACTACAGGAGCTGACTGTTTGTCATCATTCTTATCAGAGTCTGAGGCCTCCCGCTCCTCAGACTTTGGTGCATTCTTCACTACCACTGTAGCCTGGAATGAATAAAAACCTCTTTCAAAACACTTACATAAATACTTATTTTTTACATTCTAATCCTTTGTTTGGTAAGTCAAAGTTAGAAATCAAATTCAATTATTATTACAGTTAATTAAAATATGTACAATTATAATGTGACTCAGGTATTATATATTACTGATATATACCAATATCAGCATCATCATCATCAGCCTTTCTCAGTCCACTGCTAGACATAGGCCTCCCCCAAGCAGCGCCATCACACCCTGTGTTCTGCTTGTCACATCCAGCATGTCTGTAGCCCTTCACAGTTCGTCATCCCACCAGGCCAGAAGATTAAAATAAATGTATACATATTCCTATACCGCCATATACCTATATATCCATTTAAAATTATTAGATGTTTAGTTTCAATTTATATAATAGTTAACATATTTATATTATAGCAAGAATTTTTTTTCTAAATTTCATTGCTGGAATTGAATTTTAAGTTTCACAATTTTATTCCGGTGTAAAGTGAGAAATATAAATAGTACTGAACATATATGGTGTTCGATTATTAATAAAATATCCCTAAAACTCCTGACCAGTTTTAACTATTTTTATCTAACAATAAATACCGCAATAGAATGCTACAGAATGTTTTCTTTACCAATAAAAATATATAGAGATCAAATTGACTTAATACAATAAAAATTTACGACTTAGTGACAGATAAATGCAATGGTAAAGTTGCAGAAGCCAACCACAGTATGGAAATGATTGGGGCTCTTTACTTGGTAGAGTGTAGTTAGATATACAACTACTGTCAGAATTACCTCACTAGCTTTTTTCTTCTGCTTCTCCTTGTTCTCCTGTTTCTTATTGCTTCTGAGATCCTTTACATCATTCACCTCCTCATCTGGTGTCTCCTCATCCTCCACACTGGCTATACCCTGGTCACGACGTTCTGCCTGAATTTACAGTTTAAAAATGATAAACAATAAATACACATGTTCATTTTTTCAGAGAATAGTTATATCATATTATTATTTTTTATAAATCATTATTATGATTTCCTACCAATTATGATTATTAATCCAACTGGTCACTAGTTGAAGAGTAGACTGGGAGTTTAATTCATCACTTATATACTACATTCTTCATAGTTCGCTGACAATAACAGTATCATTAAAAATAACATCACCTGCCCTCTTAAATATTCACGATCGTGTTCCAGTAATGATGCTTAATGAAATCTAGGATTGTCAATAATGCAATGCTCTTAATGCTACCATGTCACTATTATGACACATGATGTTACCACCTTCAAAATTATCATCATTAGGCTTTATCTATGGCTTGGCATATGTCTCCCCTAATGAGCACCTGCACACCTTATCCTCAACTTGCTGCAGCATATGTTCAGTGAAAATTAGTCTAGTTATGGAAACACTTGTCAAGAGTTGGTGCTCACAAGTCACTAATGGTTATGATATTCTCAATTTTAAAAAAATGCCTTTTAGGTCAATAATTATAAATATATGTTCTTGAAAATACCTCCTTTAGCACCTTCTGCATCTCTTCAATCTGGGCCTGGAGTGCCCGTGCAGCATCCTCATCAACTTCAGGGCCAGTAGCACTCACTATTTTAATTGTTTCCTCTTTTGATGCCTCCACATAGCTAGCAGATCCAGCTTCTACATCCGCATCCTTAGCTTTCTTCTTGTTCTTTTTCACAGGACTCTCCTTCTTTTCTTTCTCATCAGCACCCTTCACTTTCTTTTTCTCATTCTTCTTTGGCACCTCTTGCCATCCACCATCATCAAAGTCAGCTGGTTTTTCTATGTCAGTCAACTGCTTACCTTTCTTACCTTTTTTGGCCTCAGCTGGAACATCCTTCTTCACAACTTTTGGCTCAACCTTTTCTTTCGGTTTAACCTTTTCAATCTCTTTGGGTTTCTCTTCTTTCTTTTCCTTCACAGGAGATTTCTTAGAGCTCTCAGACTTCGCCTTGGCATCGTCGTTCACGGTGCGGTTCGGCGAAGACTTCTAAAGTACACATAAAATACAAAAATTAACCACTTTTATATATTTTAATGGTTTAACTTTAAGTTAGAAGTGTTTATGTTCAAAAGGTTAAAAATAAAACGAGCCCACATTGCCTGCCTGTCCGAGCGGCCGGGTGAAAGAAACATATTGGCGCTTACCTTCTCCTTGATTTTCCTCTTCTTGTTGGAGGTCTTCTTGTCATCCAACACCAGTGAAAGCTTTTCGAATTGCGGTTGCTCCGCTGAATGGAAACCAAACATAAATACTAGTGCCGCGCATAATAAAACAACCGCCACAGCTGCGGCAGGAAACAGAAACTGTGTATTAGACACCTGCCTCAATAGCTCCATCTTAAATAAAAATTTCGAAACAGACTTAAATTTAAAGTTTACATAAAAAGGGATCGATAAGGTTTGATAATGTCGAATATATTAATTCCCGAGCGATAAAACCAGACACGGGTACATGATGACGCGGCTGTGACGTGCCAAAAATTGCGATTGGTTGGGTTACCATAATGGTCATTGAAAATTCTTTATAAATTAATCATCGTACATGCATTAATACATAATTTATTTAGATCTCGTTTATTGTTAATAAAATATTTATTTCAGTCATTGTTAAGAATCAACTACTGTTATGCATCAACTAAACCTAGATATCAAAGTAACCGGTATTAGATACATGAAATGATATTTAAGCTGAAGTATCAATATTCAGTTATAATATTAACACATTCCACAAGCTAATTATTATTAAAATAATAATGTGAATTATTTTTTCGTCCGAGAGCGCTGACAATAAAATGACAGAAGTATTATTGCCGTGCCTAATGTCACGATAATTTTTTAGGTTATATTCAATCCCCATACGAACCAAAAACCCTGATTTATACTTATTGTACAGAAATTTTATACATAAAAGAAACGAATAAACGCAAAAAACTAAATAAGGATCAGTTTAAATAATCATGGACGGAAAAAAGAAAAAATCCAAGAGTAAGAAAGCTAAAAGTCCAGATCATAACATAAGTTCTACAGAAGATGTAAAAAAAGAAGAATTTGATGAAAACGAATCAGAAATCAATGACCATAAATATAATAGTTTCCAGCGGACACCTACAAAAAAACATTTCGACGATGATGATGATAATGATTCTGAACCCGAAGTGAAACGTAAAAAGAAAAAGAAGAAACAAATAGTCCCTGAAGAGTCTACAGGCAAAAAGAACAAGAAATCCATACGCCAAATGAAACGAGAGAAGCATGCTGAGCGGCAAGCAGAAGCACAAGCGACAGCCAAAGATCAACTCAAATCCCAATGTATCAACTACTTATCTCAGTGGAAACATGACCGGCAGAATTGGAAATTCATGAAATCAAAACAAGTATGGTTATACAAAAACAAGTTCTCGACACAACTCATACCAGATTCATCATGGCCTACTCTCTTGGAATATTTTGAATCTGCCAGAGGAAACATACGAAATATGCTTTTAGCAGATGCTAATAAAATTATTAAACAAATGGATGACTGGACAGAAACACAGGGCAAAGAGGAGGAACCCAATGAAGAAATTGTAAATGAAAAGACAGCATTAAAACCTGATGATAAAGTGTATGGTCGAGCTAGGAGTTTAATACAATGTCTACAGGAGTAATGTGTGGTTTTATTTTGCTTTATTTTTTAACTACATATTGGTAACAGTAATATAATAATTTATTAAATATCCAATGTATTCCCTTTAAGCCTTGACTTCTGCTTTGGATTCCTCGGAGGCAAACTGCTCAATCCATTTGCGTAGCTTGTCGGTATCCTGCAGTCCCACCAAGCGTTGCTGCACCTTGCCATTCTTAATGGCCACCAATACGGGCACAGAGCTGACTTCATAGTCGAGAGCTAAGTCTGTCTGCTCATCTATATCCACTTTTGCAAGGACTACTTTTCCTTTGTTTTCTGATATGATGGACTCAAGGCGGGGAGTCAAAAGCCTACATGGGTTGCACCATCTGGAATATTCATATAGTTTATACTATAGATATCTATTAATAGGATTCCAATCAACATGTGATAAGCATTACAGTTTACAGACAATTCAATTGTTACAAAATTGTTCAATTTATCAATTATATATCATTATTTTCATTCTTTAATTACTTAAGGATGATTTTGGCAATTTCTGACCCCCCAACCCTTATGTAAAGGCACAAAAGATTTTTCAAAACCCTCTCACCATTCTTATGTAAGATTCCATTTTGTTTATGAAAATGATAAAATATTGCTAGAAAACAATCAGTTACACAAAAACTCCCAGTGTAACATAGATCAACAATTTTTTTTTCAACAGATAAGTTATATTATTTTACTGCTGTCAACTACAGATTACCATTATATCATTAGATATATATGTAGTCTTTGAAATACCATTTATCACTAGGTAAATATAAGTTTGTAAATAATCCTAAACATAAATCGGTTAAATAATCTACAAATCAATAACACTTTTAAAATAATGATCTACCAGTTTTTAATTCATCTTCCCTGCCAAACCACTTCAATGTATGATTTCTAACATAATTATTGACTTGGAAAATATTACATAAGAATGGGTTTGATCCATACCCCCACCCCTGTAAGGGTACATACAGAATTTCCTAGCCCCATCCCCTTCGGGACCCTTATGTAATAAATGAACAATAAATGAATAATAATTAATTATCAGCCAATGTATGTTCCTTTTGGACATAGGCCTCCCAAAAGAGGATTTCTGCACATAGTCTCTTTATAATGGACTAGTTTGAGCTGTGGATGTTAATCGTAACCTAGTCAATAAAAAATAAAACATACATTG
>DWME01006834.1:0-13208 GCA_018244795.1 Parelbella ahira ahira
GTCACTTAAAATTTTAAACTCCTTTCTTACTTTAGTAACAAACGTGACATACGAGTATTAAGAGATATAGTACCATAATTTAGACATCAATATTTATCGCAGAAGTAAATATGACAAGGTTGTGTTAATCTATAGCTGCTAACGAATTAATTGGCAAGATACGTTCCGATACGGTCAGCAATTTATCGTCCGATAAAACTGTGTTCCAATTATATCATACTTATTAATGGTAACCGCTTACTTTGGGTTAATCCAGCGATAAATTCCTACCAGTCGTGTAGCCAAGTCACAATATTGGCACAGATAATTAATAAGGAGCGCGGGAATAGTGAATTGAATAGTTTATTTCTAATCGATCTTGATATAAGACTACCTGTTTTAAGATCATAGCGTATGTAGTGTGGTAATCTATATTAATAATAATATATTTGTTACGATGTATACTTGTAATATTAATTTTAGCGTAATGAATTACTCAATCTCACACAGCTTCATAATTAATAAAACATAGTTATTCACGCAGAAAAGTCTCAAAAGGTAACTGTTTGTGTTGTACTTAAGACCATTTTTATATTTAGCAGACAGACGGGTCATCTGATTATAAGTGGTCATCGTCAACTATTAACATTTGTAACAATCAATGTGTGGCTAGTGCGTTATCCGCTTTGAGGGAGAGTTCACATCACATTCTTCAAGAATATCCAGTTCTATCATCATAGTGCTCCGGGAAATCCATAGATATACCACAGAAGCTGCGAGTAATGTTAGTATTCATTTTTAGTATTCTGGTAGCATAATACTCAATTACTTTAGATACTTCATTTCATACTGTCAAATGTATAGGTATATTTATTAATCTGTGACAGCATTCGTAAAGTTCTTAATTACTAATTCGAAGGAAATCGGGAATCGCTAGTAATTATTTGTTATTAAAAGCGATTCTGTTACCGCTTTTTATACACTTGAATTTGGGAATTATAAAATATGTATTCAAATATAAAAGACAAGAGTGAACAAGTACTTTAAGGGTGCTAAATGCTAGGATAGATAGGTTGCTATATCTCGTTTACCATCAGGCGAGATGGTAGCCAAACGTGAGCCTACTCTATTAAAAAAACCTCTATTTAACAAAATTTTATTTGTCTTCGTAAATTTATGAAACGCAGTTTTCATTCAAATTTTACATATTACAACAAGTGGGTTAGTCACGACGCGGTTCCCAAAAAATACGATATTAAGTCATTAAATGAATAGACGAATTTTGAATGTTTCATTTATTATTCTAAAATTAAACCTAATGTACATTCACAGAGGCCAGTTGCACAAAACCTGCACAAACCTGTATCCATAGACATACTCGTATGTGTGGTAGTCAGCTGTTTGTCAGATAAATAGTGCCTGCAGACATCGTATTTCAGGTACAATTTCTCGTACAATTTATTTTTAATGTACTACAGTAATGCAATATTGTCTGTTTTAGTTACACTATAGTTTAATCATATTCATATGTATGTATTTAATGTGTAACTTAATATCTGTGGTTCTAAGAGGTTTACGTCGATCATTTATTAAAGAGTTTAAACTGTTTTTTTTGTATAAGGATTGTGGCCTCCGGGCACATGTGTTGTTGGAACTTTTGTGGTAATAATATATTTCCAAATATAATAATATATTTAAATAAATATCATTATGTATTTGAAGACAAATAGTCAAAGATACGTTACTGAACTTGATGAATTTGTTGACACAAGATTTCTTATGATGTCTGTGTGCTCTGTTTGTATATCTGATGGTCTGATGACCTGGAGAAGATAGCGGGATGCTTCTGGATTCGAAAGGCCCAGGACTGGACGGCATGCCGCCGGGGAGGCCTATGTCCAGCACTAGACATCTAGTGGTTGATGATGATAATGTCTGTTCGGCGGTCTCTGCAAATAGGACTTTTAAAAACATATAACGGATTTCTTACATTGTTTTTGTTGAAAAATTAATGTTCATTTAAACAAATTAACCAACCACAAGGCCAACATTAATCCATAAAATAATGTAGGTATTCAAATCCTTTATCAAACACACTTGATTGTGCATAGAGTTATCATGAAACAACACGGTTCAACAAGTCAAGAAAATCAATAACAATACACTAGTAGACAGCAGAGGCAAGGGCCATATTAGTCATAGATAAGGCACTTGTTTCATAGCGAACGTTGATTACAAAAAGATCCGAAAATCGTATGCTACTACTAAACTTTGGACGAGATATATATGAATATATTCCATATTATGACCATATTATTCCATATTATTTAAAGGTGTCCATAGTGTTAATCTTACAAGTACAATCATTTGCAAATGACCTATCCATTATTCTCCTTTTTAATGATATACAATAAAAATGCACTGTTCATTGATACCTTAGCTATCTGATAATTAGTTCGTTTCTTCGCTTCCAGTCGAAAATGTAACAAATGCTTGATAAGGGTGCAATAAATCACCGAAAACAGGTACTTTTGTGCTCGCGTGACTTCCCACAGCGCTATGTACACCGATGTCATAATTTCGTGTTGATTTCCTTCGCCCGTGACTAATACTGAAGGGACCATAATAATTGCTTTAATAAAACCCGAATTAATGTTGGTACTTTAGAAAAAACTAAGCATTATTTACCGAATAATATTCCAATAGTTTTAACAGTTATGTATTTAGAAATACCTATTAAAAATTGTCCTCAATTCGTTATACACTCGCTTGTAAGCTACATAAACCGAGTATACCAATTAAATTAAATAAAGTGAAGTATTACTATTCAGATACGTAATAACTGAAAGTTCTCGAAAGATCATTCATACAGCTCGCTGAAATGCAATATCGCCGCGCCGAAAGGTAAATGCATCGCCCATACTTTCTGACTCTATCAATAACTTTGAAAATTCTAACACACCCACACCTGAAGTGCAGAACTGGAAATTGGAAACCATAACTCAACAAGTATTAGGGGAAGGAAAACTCCGTAGCCGCCATCTGTAGGCCTTATCTACGGCTATAAATATCGCACGGAACCCCGGAACGAAGGAGTACAAGTTATGGTTCCAAAAGTACTTTTAGTCAGCGCTGTGTAATGGATAATTCATGCACCCTCCCTCACTTTCAAAAGTTTACGGGTATATTTGTAATTATTTTCCAAAATTCGTGACTTTCCACACTAATGTAGATTTAATAAAGACCAGGCTGTGGTAACGTTATTTGTAAATTACCTACTGCGGTTTGTATAAAAATGATATGAAAGTTAGACAATGTCTTCCTGATACTTATATTAAGAAACTCCTCAAACAAGGAAGTCCTGTTTTCAACATATTAAAATGGCAATTGTTATAATGAAAAACTTATTGTAATTCATGCATGTCGCATTTAAAAAGTACCCTGAACTCCTGTGCAAAATGAATTCTGAAGAGTTGTATTAGGCGAGTAACATAAATCGTAGACAATACCTTCAATCAAGTTGCCGTGTTGCCACACATCATAATTTTTTAACGTAACACACTTGGTGCGTTGACCCACAACAACACACCAAACGGAAAAACCCGGCTCCCCGGCCGATGCTTTTTGCTTAATGGTTGCTGTAAGAAATCCACTAATTTGTTTTTTACATTCGACTTTCTATTTAATTTCGTCACCACAAGCGATTGAACATTTTTCCTACTGTATACCTAGTAATTTACAATAAATTTGACATTTCATTTCATTTGTTCCTATATTAAGTTCATTACAGCCAGTGCAATATGTTACAGTATTTGTTTTTATTCTAATTAAGAGTCAATCAAATACATATCGCGGACCTTACGGCAAATCTCTTTCTTTATCTTATTTCTACCTCTAAAATTGAAATTACTGTTTTCCTTGCAAATGCTCCATGTCAGTTGCTCTCTAGTCTAGTCGCGCTTATTTTAGTAGAGTCACGATCTTTTACAATAAAGCTTAGTACCTCTCAATTTCTCATTGTCGCGACAACACTTGACTGTGAAACGCGGCTGACAGCTCACTCCTTACAAAATTGCACTTTAGGGGAGTGTTGATTAATAAAGAAAATAAAAAATCTGAGGGAACGAATTCGAGATTTGATTGAAAGGAGTCACGTTCCCGTTATTCGAGGGGGTCCCGTTTTGCTAAGAACCAATGAGCAGAAGTCAAATACGTGATACCGATGATGAATCATGCACCTTTTCATATGGAAATGAAAAAACGACTTACCTATTATACATGTAACGTTTCAGGTGCTTAAGAACTTTTCAACCATTCATTCAAACATTAAAAAAAAATATTTTCTTTAGCCTACGAATGTCTAAAGCGAAACCCTCATTTAAATAGATGGAGGAAGTTTCCATAGCCCAGTTTGAAGTTTTCGTCTTAAAGCTGCACTTTCCCATAAACTTACAAGAGTCATTGAGTTCTATGTCTGACAAGAGCCGTCATCCAGCACCTGGTGTGAAATGCAATCAAGTTTAATTATTACGGGTATTAATAACGAGGGTGCACTGGGGTGAAACCCCGGCCCGTTGTCATGGTAACGCCCCAAGTATGAACGCAGCCTGCGATGCCTACTCATACTCACATCTAAATACGTATTTAGCTATTTATGAGAAAAGCTGATTAAGGCTCTAATTGTTATGGCAGTTTCAGTTGTAATCCAACTAAATTGTCAACGGTAAGCCTGTTACATATTACTCGGGTGCTTCGTATTCTAAGTGAAGTTTGTTTATGAAAAGTTGTTAAAACAGAATTTTGGTGGTCATCTAAAGTTTCCAACAACAACACCATTTTTCTTATTTAGCTCATTACAGGTGTATTGTGTGTAGGCGTTTTTTTTTTACATTTTACAACATAAGGTTACATTTTTAAACCAGTATTTTAGAGAAATCTTTCACTCGTTTAAATAGTTTTCTCTTAATTTATCATAACACATGTATAAAATTTTATTGAAATTTCCATTACGATATGTATCAATTTACATAACCGAGATTATGGCCTGACAATAATAATAATATAAATATTATCAAAATGTCACATATCTTTTTTGTACATATCCAAGACATTTTTTTTTTAAATTCCAATTCAAATTTTACAAGCGATAAAATGTAATTCAATTAAATTATAATGACAGGTAATTATTTAATTCATAGTCAATTTTAATTTAATTACAATTCATAATCATTTATAAAGTGACCTCAAAGTTTTTGACATGTTACTGTCATTCGAATTTCACGAGCAATTTAAAGGGTCGCTGATGTATGAAAGTCCCGAAATACTGCAATACGTTGGGCAATTAATTTTAATTAAAGCACTGAGCTGTGTCAGCCATTTAGCTGTCAGAGTACATGTTTTTCGTATCATCAAAACAGATATGCATAAATATTGTTGACACGCAAAACCACTATGATAGACATTTAAAATGTTTCTTAAATTTTGCTATGTATATACATTATGTATAAGAACATAACTACTGACTTGAACGACATGTCCATATTATGGGTATCATTATTTGACACGTATCGAATGGAAGTAACTTTAATGCAAGTAAATAATGACCTGAAATATTCTAATAACTTTATTATTCATTGTTTCATTCAACAAAATTTAATGAGGCAATGAAAAAATTTTTATTTTATATAACTTTGTTATTAAAAGGTAAGTACTTGTCCAATGCTTATTAAGTCAATTGCATATAGGAGCGTGTACTATGATACTCGTAGATTAGTGTTTAATTCGAAATTATTCATGGAAATGTAAAAGCGATGTTGACGAAAAAGAGATCAAGTAAAACAAAGTGTTTAAAAATGTACATGATTTATTTTAATGACTGGTTTTTCATAATATACAAATAAAAGTTCGAATTCGGCAGTACAAGATTCGGATTCAGTACAAAATACTACAACTGATATTTATTTAATATCTTCTACAGAATGTCAATCGAAATATCACCTTTCTACACATAATAAATAGGGTAAAGGTAAAATTGTATAAGGATATCAAATACATCCAAGTATTTACAAAATTATAAACACAAACGAAATTATACTATAATATCACAGTCACTAGAGAAAGTTGAAACCTATCGCCTACGATATAGCAGTCTATTTGAAACTCATGCTGAGAAACTACAACCCTTAAAAGCCGTCTGTGACACCGCTACGAACGAAAATATAAATGCAAGGTTAAAATAATTTAAGACGCTAATACTTATGTATATTGGAACCATAAAGAATACCAGTTTTCAATTACACCGGAAAATTCGTTGAAATTCTTAGGCAGTGACTTTACCCTATAGCAGCGGTGTGACGGTCCCGCTGACACCTTCGCGCTATAAAAGTTTATACATTATATACAATTGTCTAAAATTAGTATTGCTTACATTACGCACTAATGATATAACGTTCACAACATGGTTATACAAACAGTCGAAGTTAGCTCCGGTACGTGTGTCCCGAACAGCCTGATGCACCAGAGCGATTGGTGAAGGCATTCATCTCTCGGTAAGGTGACCCTCTGCAATATTTTTTTACATAATAGTATTGTAATAAAACTAACCATGTATGATTTCCAAAGAAAATTGCAGGCTTTTCAACTTACCTTTCGTACGGAGGCGGCGGCAGAATATCACACAAATTCATTCTGCAGTTTTGGTCACCTCTCCTTCCTTGACTGGACTGTCTCGACTCTTGTGTCATATTATCTTGTCTGAAACTATTTTCGCGTCCTACCCAATGCCACTGCGGATAATCGTAATCCGCATCAGCCACAGCCGCCCAATCCTTATTCCCCTCGTGGTGACTAGAAGATCTCGACTGAGTTTTGCACGATGGACATTCGTCAAGTGACATATCCGGCATCTCATCCCCGTCATTTCCACATTTTGTCATGTCACTGTAATCCTTTGTCAAAGTGGAGCTACTGCTCCGACAACAGGTTGAGCATTCTTCATTTGAATATTGATTGCTTTCTGCAAACGATCTAACCATACTATTATCGTACGAGCCAGGGCTGACGGCACACTTTATGCAGGAGTCCTCGGCGTCTGTGTGATCCTAAAAAAGTTATGTAAATTTTGTACCCAATTTTGATATACGTCAATTAAGGTTCGGTTGTATTTTACCAACCTGATAATTTAATTCAGTGTAAATAGCGCTAGACGCGTAGGGCTCCGGAGGGATCCGCCTCGGATCGTCTTTTGACATTCCCGACATGACATTAGCATGTTGAGGAAGACTGTACTCGGCTTCCATAGCCATCGTTCCTATTGTGTGACCTCCTAAAATGTACAGACGATATGTATTTAACGTACAAAATTAAATGATTACCTTTGTTATTCACAACAAGAAGTAGTTACCATGTAAGACACTTTGATGACAGTTCAAAATTTCTATCCGCGGCTCATTGGAGCCTTCGTACAACGGTCGCTCGCGAAGCCATACAGCTTCTTTTCCGAGTAAACATTGTTGAGCATTAGCGATTGGTGTACCTAATAAATTACATTTAAACGTTATGTTAGCCACTTCAACTGATACAAGTTACAATAAGAGCAGAGAGTTTAAAAAAGTAGACCTGCTGAATTGTGACTTTTTCTGTGCTTAGATTGTCGCCGTCTTAAGTAAACAGCGGTGCCAGTTCCAACTAAAACCAGTGCTAATAAAATTATACTCAGCGCTAGAAGCCAAGTTTCTTGGAACATTGACAGAATTGCTTTGTCCCTCGCCGGTTCAGTTCTAAAATAATAAAAATGTACTTTAACAGATGGCTCAGAATAATTTTAATTAAATGGACGCCTTAATCAAAACTTTGTCCGTCGAACCTGATTCATATAACTAGTTATATTTTAAGAATTTTTAAACAAGTAAATTGGGCTTTAGAAGACAATGTTCATTTGTATTTATAATTTTTTTATTATCTTTGAGGAAGGGGAAATGTCTTCGCAAATATTGCAAGACATCGCATACATAGGGACTATAAATTCTAACATTAAAATTTTCACTTTGAGCCTCATCAAGAGTGTTTCACAGAAAAATTTTTCATTGCTTTTTTTTTTTAATTAATGACAAGGTCAATACTTACTGTACATAATGCCTCTGGGTTTGCGTAGGGAGCATATGTATCTGCGCAGGCACACTGAAAGGTCCGTGACCACGCCGTGTGACAGCGGCAGCGCGGGCGCTATACCGACCGCCCGCGCGGAGGGAGCTCGCGGCCGCTGCGCGAGTCTTAGCGCCCAGCGACATTTGCCCAACTACACGCCCCGCGGTACCACCACCAACCCGTACTTCGATCTTGATGAATTAAGTCAGTAAAAATATGCTTTTATATAAACTGTGTGCACCGTAAAAAAACTAAATAAATACATGATACTAATCTACTTATTTCAAAAACTAGACTCCATATATTTGAAAAATTGGCTAAATTATGAGATCAAAATATATAATTAAAACAATGGCATAAAAACTATAATATTTAGAAACGAATTATATACGATAGTCAATATAAGCATTTCTGAATCTATTTTGCTTGAAATTTGTTTGTTGGTCGAAACCTTAACTCACCAAATAACCTGAAAGTTCGCCATTCCAAGTGTGGACAGGTGGTGGGTCCCATCGGATCCATGCCGATGTTGCGTTTATAACTCCGGCTGACACGCTTAATGGAGGTGCTGATGGTACTAAAATAAAAAGTGAATATTAAAAAACGCATGACAAATTAACCGGTAATATGAACAAAATTAACCGATATATTTTTTCGTGTACTTACTATCTTCTTCAGTATAACCCGACTTCATATTGGACGGCTTGCCAAGCAATAGTTTGTAGAACGGCATCAAAAATATACTATATTGAGCATACGGCATTAACCCTGTTAAAACGTGGCTCGACGACCCACTGTTGTGGACTGTCGTCATTGTAAAATTGTCATATTTCATAAGCTCTGATAAACTATCAAAAGAAATATTCGATTGTTGAGTGTTTAGTAATTCTTCTGCGTGTTGCCTATTAAGGGAAGTTCCGTTGAACCATATTTTCACCCCCTCCAAATACTCATTATAATCAGTCAGTACCTATAAGACAGTAACATTAAATGTATAAAATATTCTGGGAGTTTTCTGAATGTTCAGAATACGCTGAAATGTACTTACATCCCAAACAATTTTAAGTGTTGTTGCTGATATACCTTCAACCCGTCTCAACGCCAAAACATCCTGTTGCAAATATCGACGAGCCTGAACTAATTCGTACTGAGTCATCGGTGGATGGTTCTGTGGTTTATTTAACTCTGGATGAGGAGACGATGATTCAAGATTTCCGTTAAATGAATTGGCCTCCCTTCTTAGTACCTTTAAGTAAATGATTTGTTACAAGCTGGACAACAATACGAAACCTGGGGTACTTAACGTAAATAACGGTCGTAAACGAACCTGTAAAGTAGCTGTATGTAACGCACTTCCCGCCGCGCTAACTGCAACACAAGTTAACCTACCAGCGTGTTTTGGGGTTACTGTATCCAAATATAAGGATCCAGTACTATGAACATAATTTGGAAACACGAGTTCCTGTAAAAAAAAACCCTTATTGTATTTTACATATTACATCAATTTATGAAAAACAATTGACTAACTCCATGTATGCTTTGAACAAGTTTTTATATATCAATACCTGAGACCCCTCCATGGTCCAAAATACAATTGGCTTTGGAGTCCCATCTGCTTCACACGGGAAAGACACCGCTTCCCCTTCCCATGCTGTTTGATCTGACGGCACTCGTGTGAAATGAGGTAAGGCTAAAAATTTGAAAGTAGTTATGGATCAGAAGTCGAAAATTTGAACGATTTAAATTATGTAACAGAGCAGTGCATTTAATAGACACTTACAATGGACTGTCAGAATGGCACTAGCGGCACTGCTCCCCGCTTGGCTCTCTGCTCTACACGTGTATGTACCACCATCATTAGCAACCACCCTATCGATTCTTAGAGACCCTCGCCGTATAATGGCATAGGGAGATAAAGAACCTTTATCACGAGCCCAAGTAACTGAAACATCCGAGTCTGGTGATACCTACAAAACATCATATGGATTAAAGTATGTAGTGAGTCTTAAACAAGGAATGCTATTAGATATCGGGTAACTTACTTGACAATGAAATTCGATGTTCTGTCCTATTAGTGCCGTTATATTATTGGGTTTCACTAGAAAATGTGGTCTGCGTAACACGAGTAACGTAGCTGGATGGGATTGTCTTTCTCCAGCCACATTAGACGCCACACATCTATATACACCACTATCGGTTGGAAGAGTTTCTACTATCCTTAAATTTCCACCATCTATTATCGTAATCCTGGAAGTTAGGTATTTATGTCTTTAAAAAGTTCAAGTTCTTTTTTTGTCATAATTATTATTTGTCTGATTATGTAGGGTACCTTCCATTAACTTCAGCATCTAAGGTATGTCCGTCTTTAGTCCAGTGAACAGAAGGATCGGGTACGCCTTTTGGGGCAGAACATTCTAATAGGGCTGGTTCGCCGCTAGCTACTTTGATATCTCGTGGTTCGATTCTAAATTCGTCGCGAAGTACTGCAAATATTTTACGAAAATTAATATTATATTCTGTCTAATTTCTACATAACACTGACAGACATTTTACATTCTCTTTCCCCGCTATTGTGTCATTTTCATCTGAATCTAGTTATAATTTTAAATGAACTTAAAAAGTCATTAAAACTTTTGCTTAGCTCTACAATTATAATAATGGTATGTCTCTTAAAGTTTCCCGACGCTTTGTACTCATTAGATGCTTTCCTGTAGTACATACATCAAATAAAGTTTCACCTGCAACTGCTCCCTGGGTGGACTTCATTAGAAGATCAATTTAGATAAGAATATTTAATCTGTTTATCTTGATCCTATTAGATCTGTCTCTCACGACACGTTATCTCGATCTAACTTTCCCATGACCAATTTAGTTCGAGAGTATTAAATCACTTCCGTATGACACATTTTTTCATTGTTATTGACACTTTCGTCCGCTACTTAGAACTATGTACTCGTTACAATAACAAGATGTAATAAAACAATTGTAAATTTAAATGACAAACGTATAACACGCTTATACATAGAGAATTGCACTAAAGTAGGTACTGAGAAACGAAAGTCTGTAAACTAGCCTTTCTTGCCATTAGTAGTACCTTACTTGCTTAGTAACTTGCCCGTTGAACGAATACAATAATTGCTTAGAAATCGTTGAAGTATGAATAGCAGTAAACTGTTATGTAAACTAAACTATAAAACATATACTTACTAGATATATATAGATACTAGTCACATGGGATAATCCGGAGTTAGTCCACGTGGGATTATCTAGTTACACCCATGTTGACTAGACATGAATGTTTTATATTACAAGTGAATCCTTTTGAACTAAACAATTGTATCTTTAGCAAGATCGCTTGATTATATTAAAATTTTATTGTGAATAAACTAAAATACACGGAGAAATTAGTTAATTCTATTGCCACTACCGCTAGGCAAAAGATTCTCAAGTCTTCCGAACAAGTGGTCTGAAGACTTGCATAAAATTAAAAAAATGTACGATTGAACTATGCGTATGTACACACATGACTAAATTATGTACCGACTTAAGTTACGTATGTGTTTAGAGTACTTTCAAACCTATCCAAGACTCATAAGTTTCCGTCCATTATAGCGCCCGAAAAGACGTAGGTAGGTACTTAAGTTAAGCTGTAGATTAATTTTAATCAAGAATATATATTTATATTTCATGTATTAGACTGTCATAACTTACATACATCAGCATAAAATGCTTTACATTGTGCTCAACAAAGTATACATTATAAATTTGCTTCACATAATTACTAAGAATCTTCTGCCTACGTAGTGAAATACAATCAACATCATTGTTTTATCGGTAAGTAAAACGACCCAAGAAATGAGCTAAATATGTATATGATGTTATTCAAAAGTGAGTCTAGTAAATAAAATCGCAGTTTCATGATGTACGAACCCATTTTTTATCAAATTCTCATACGCGGATTATAATGTACTCGTATAATAATAGGTTTTGATATGATTTGATCTTATTCGTTTCAGAGTTGAGATTAATAGCCCTATTATTGAACATAACACATTTTTCGTTAAGCGTGTATGGTGATATCCCTATATATTTACTATACAATTTCATTCATATACTTATTTCTATTTTTATGTAGTATTAACCGTTAAGTGTTTGTGAGCCCACATATCTCTTCGACTGTTCTGAAAAATGATTAAAACCTAACGCACGAGTATTCGGCCATTGATTTTTTACGATTTATTTACTACCGAAGAAAACCTTTACTACTGAATAATAAACACAAAAATGGCAAGGGATCTTCTGCTATTAAAATAAACTAACAGCTGATTTATTACTGTCTGCTATCAACTGATATGTATTACTGTTTACATTTCCCTAAATGCGGATTAACATGATGAGTCACCGTATACCAGACAATCCATTAAGCGAGAAATGTAAATAAATAATTCATACCTGAAATTGTGAGCGTCGCGTTTTTACTGACCGCCTCCCCGACAGAGTTCCGTGCGACGCACCAGTACACGCCTTCGTCGCTCTCCTTCTTGCCTCGCATGACCCTACAACGCGATGTCTATTTGGCGTTTTGTGTTACAAGGAAAACGATTCTATATATTTAGAATACTCTCCTTAACTTCGATAAATTGTATTCGACAAAAAATAACCGACACGACGAGGCGTATTGTGTTGTGTGATTGTGTGTACTTCATAAATAATTAATTTATGATAAATATTTACAAGAAAGTTATAAGTCATAGAAGTATTATAATAGAAAAAGTAACAGAATTACGCAATCTATATGCTTATTTACCATTAATTTTATGTGTTCATTTTACGTTTTAATTTAATCGAAAATGGTATCAGGAAAAGTAGGTATTTTTGCTTTAAAATTCAGGCATCGAATGTTCATAGATCACTGATTTCTAACCTATATTATTAAAATATGATATACGCATATCCTCTCGATTAACAGTCGTTCTCTCTGACGCCTTTTTATTTCCACAAAATCGAAAAACACAGTGCAAAAATTAGTAATCTCATTCTTACCTGAGCTAGAGCTCAGTGGTGTTCTATTGGAGAGACGTATG